>JANHZU010006581.1:28371-48310 GCA_032468055.1 Acrochordus granulatus | reverse complement strand
TAGCACAGGAAATTCTGGGAGTTGAAATCCACACATCTTATAGTTGCCAAGGTTGGACACTCCTGGCCTAGTCTGTGGCTCTTTCTCCTCTATCTCAAGGTGTTAAAAATAGGAATGCTAACATGTTTCTTTGGGAAACACCAACACTTGCATTTTCTCTCACCCTACATCTGCAATGTACTTTCTGGATTTGTCCTGGGAGTCGGAATCATCCATGTATGTGCGCGCATAGACTTCTTCAATTACTGAAGGATATTTGTGAATTTGGAGTAGAAGCTATGCATTGCCCTAACATTCAGTCATTTAATTAAAGAGTTTATATGGCCACCTGACTCAAATAATGCAACTCTTGGCAGCTTACAAGAAATAATGAACACAGGAACATCAACAATATGAATCAATAATAGTGTGATTCACGAAAAGGTAGGAGGCCCTCTCCTCTTAGGTGGGGTAGAATCTGGATTTTTTAGAAATCTATTTGTGTCCTTCAGACATAAACATTAGCAATCTTCAGGGACAAGTAGGGCATTGTCCTCCCTCAATTTTGGGGGAGCTTCTTTGGCAGACCAGTGAAAACAACTGGTTTGAGTTAAATGAGTTAAATTAACTCCATTGAGTTAAATGGAACTACATTCTTAAAGTCACCCAGAGTTGCTTTTCAGGGAATAAAGCAGGTCTGAAAAGGAACAGTCAATGAACACACTATCACACATATGAACAGCTGACACTCCCACAGCGGCTCTTTGCTCCTGACTTTTGCCGGCCAACCTGGAGGAAGAGCTCTGGCCTGGCAGGCCATCTCCATGGTGCTAAAAGATGAACTGCTACTCCTGGAGGATGGGTGGATCTGCTTTCCATCAGAGATGGTTTGCGCTCCATGCTGTAGACCAGGGGTGTCCGACTTTGGTAACTTCAAGTTGTGTGGATTTCAACTTCAGTTATGCCGGCTGAGGAGCTCTGGGAGTTGAAGTCCACACATCTTAAAGTCCAACCACAAGGTTGGACATGGATGGGTTAGACTCTTTGAAAACTGATAAAGGAGAATGGGAGGATCCCCCATTCTCAGACCAGGGGGGCTGCTTCTGCCCTTGGAACACTTCCCCCTCTGAGATAAGGATGTCCCCATCTCTTCCCCCCCACAGTGGTCCTGCAAATGTCTTAGAGCACGATGGAGCTGTGATGAAGGCAACCTGAAATTGAAACCAGGAGACTCTGAATTCTAGGCTTCCCTTAGGCATGAAAGCCAGGTGGGTGACTTCGGGCCACTCAGCTTCTCTGAGGATTCTTGTTATGGGGAAAATATGTTTGCGAATTTGAGTTAGCTAAAATACAACGGGTGGGGATAAAAATCTAATAAATCATCATCATCATATTTAATGGAGCATTTGATCACTGATGGTATTCCAACTGTCCAGCTGCAGGTAGTCCTCAAGTTATGACGTGATGGAGCCTGCCCAGCACAGTCATAACTTGTGACAGTTGCAAAGAGTGACTGACCCTTTTTGCAGTAGTTCAGCAGCCACCGCAGTCATTAAACAAACACTATGATTGTTCATCGAACAAACGGTTCACCATGGGTGCAAGTTTGCAATAACTGGAAAACCACTGTGAAATGGGATGTGACCATGGGATGCTGCAAACGGCCATAAATGTGGCCTGCTAAGCACTGACTGCAAGTCGAGGACTACCTGTAGATAATTGTGGCATTTGTCTTTTTTAATGGATAATTAATTACTGTCAAACCGTGGTGAGGCGGGTCCTCTGTAAATGAATGCACATAGCCCTGGGATAGAGAGAGAGAAAAAACACTTGACCTGGCCCAAAGATTTTAAAATTAAAATCCTCTGCAATTTTCAGCTTCTTCCTTCCCTTTTTTTAGAAACATCTCTTACTTCAGAGGCAACATCAGACAACTACTTGGCCTGGAAGGAACCCACCGCACTTTCCCCAGGAACCAACCCCACGCACTGCCAAGGGGTGAGTCGCTTTTGATGTCAAGCGCGCCAATGCTCCCCTGTTCTTTTCCTGCCCCTTTGCACATTTCAGCATCCCAACCCTGTGGTAGCACTTCTACCAGATCTCAGGATAATTAACCGTTGTTGGTAGGTTGCAAAACCCTTTGCTCCCTCAACAAGGTGAGGAGACCGAACTGTTCGGTGTCAAGAACAGGGCAGGAAAACACCCTGTCAGGCTTTAACATGCTGCTTCTGCACGTGCACACAAACTGGCCAGCTGCCCAGGGTCAGGGGTGGAACGGGCCAATAAAAATAAGCAGCTGGATTTGAAGGAGGATGGATTCCACAGCCATTGAGAGAGAACAAGCAGCGACGCGGCATCTTGTTTTCCTAACTTCTTGGAACTCTAGCTCTGTTTTGCATGCGCAATTTTTTTAACTAATGCTCTTTTTTTAATAAGCTGTGTTTTTATTTATTTATTTTTTTACATGTCTATGCCTCCAATCTCGAAAGACTCTTGGCGGCTTACAAGCATTATATAGATACATTTCTAAACCCCGCTCCCCTCGGCTGGGTGGCGATGTTCACATCCCAGGCATCCTCCATGGCTCCTGCTCCGCCCCTGAGTCAGGCAAGTCCAGCACCAACTCGCTGTTTCCGCCGCTGCCTGCCGGCTTCCCCCCGAAGGGGTACCCATTCATCTACTTGCATTTTTACATGCTTTCGAACTGCTGGGTGGGCAGGAGCTGGAGGCGAGTGATGGGAGCACACCCTGTCCTGCGGTGCTGCAGCTCAAACCGCCAGAATGCCGGCCATCCCTGGTCGACACAACTGGTGTCATTAAGCCGCTGTGCCACCGCACCTCCATTCTGTTTTTGCACCGAATGGAATTAAAAGGTGAATGCACAGGATGGGTATTCAAATTTGGGGCGACCGAGAACCTTAGTTTTCGAGTGACAAGCTGAAAGCTGCAAAAGTGCTTCAATGTTCGTGAAGCCTTCTAGTTATGGAAACCAGATAGAGAGAACCTAATCACAGAAATGAATCAAAAGCATTATACTTGTTTATTTATTGAGGGAAAAGATCCAAAGTTGCACAGTGTCTGGTTTTAGGACTTGTGTCCTAAAATTTAGGTTGGGCTATCCAGCCATGGCAACTTTTGAGATGTGTGGACTTCTTAGCATAGCAGGCTGGGGAATTCTGGGAGTTGAAGTCCACACATCTTAAAGTTGCCAAGGGTGGACAACCCTGCCATACTGTATCATCAAGCAACAAAATATTTGGCTAAAAGAAAAATCAAACTCCCTCCCTCAATTAACTTGAATCAGATAGACTGGGGTGTCCACAGGTGGGGCAAAAAAATCAACATGGCAGCTACCATGAGGGTGCAAGTGGAACTCCACCTATTTTTTAATGTGCCATGGGCGAATGGGGGGGGTCTTCTTCTGATGGTATTCACAGGGACTTTTTTGTTAAGGTGCTTCTGCGAAGAAGCAGAACAGGAAGAGGGGAAGTGAAAGCTGCACCCCCGGGGTCTCTAATTTCACCTCCCATGCCTTTTTGCAGCCTCCTAAAAACAAATGGAGGCATTTGATCCCGTGAAGCAGAAGAAAGCAACTCCAAAGAAAAAATCTGACAGAGGAAGCTATGCACAGCACATTCTGCAAATGGACTTTTCTTCAAATGTCATCAATGGATCATTTCTTTGAGCAAGAACTGCAGCCATCCATTGCCTAGGGAGTAACCTCCTCCACGAGGCATTTTTTTTATATATTTAAAACATTTGTACAGCCGCCCATCTTAGAACAAACACCAGGTGGCTTATAACCAAAAATACATCATTATATACATAAGAAAAGCAAAAAAAACCCACTCCATTCCAACTCAGAAGAAAAATCTGGCACCACAGCCACATTTCCCTGATGCAACCCATAGTTTCCTCCTCCTCTAACCTCACCTTTTCCCACCTGGGAAGAGCCAGTTCTGGAGTACTTTCCTGAAGGCTGGGGGGCGTGTTCTATGGGGCAGGGGCTTGAACAGAATAGGGATGCTTCTGAGAAGCTTAAGGGAAGGGGCCTGGACCGTGCCCATCCTACCCACTCTGGTAGGCATCCCTTGGACATTATTCCAATCGTCCCTGGTCCACAGCACCCGAGAGAGGAAATGCACATATATGAAGGCTCAAATCACCAAAACCTATGGGACTTATTCCAAAATAAATACCCATTAAATGAAGTTGTAGGACTTCACCGATGGTGGTCAACCTTTCACTTTTACATGTCATAGGTATGCAATCTGTAGCCCCAGACTCTTGCCATAAACGTCACACTGCTGCCACTTTGCCTCTGTCAGAGACATGTGAACATGCACAACCGAGAATACATTTGAGAGAATAGCCTTTTTTGCTCATGAAATTCTCAGCTTGTTTTAAATCTGGAATTGCTGAGAGGTGAGTAGATGGGAACTATTACAGCACCATGTGTATAAAAACAGTTAAAGAGTCAAGTCAAAGTCATGCCGGTCACGATTATTTTACATCTTTGTATGGGGACTCATAAGGCATGGTGGCCGAGTGGTTAAGATGTGGGCTTGTGGGCCAGAAAGTCAGCAACTCGGCAGTTCGAAACCCAAGTGCTGCCGCATTATGGGGCGAGTTCCCGTTATTTGCCCCAGCTCCTGCCAACCTAGCAGTTCAAAAGCATGCAAAATGCAAGTAAATAGGTACAGTACTGCCCATATTGGTGGGAAGGTAACAACATTTCATGTGTCTTGGTGTATAGTCATGCCAGCCAGATGACCATGGAAGTGTTTTCAAAAGCTGATGTTTTGGCTATGAAAACAGAGGTGAGCCCAACTGGCAGAGGAAACCTTTACCTTTACAGGGACTCACCCTCTTGTGTAGGTCAGAACCCTACAGATCCCCTTAAAGAGGACTGGGGATCCTATAAAGGAGCTGAAAGTAAGGAGAAGCCCAAGTCTTGGAGAACTGAGATTTTCCAACCTTCCCCATTCCCCACCAGACCTTCCTAGGCAATGCCACAGAACATTTGTTCACTTACCTCTGGGATTCAAGCAAAGGAGGTTCTTTTTCTTCACTGGTCTCCCCAACATTGGAAGAGAACAGCAACTGGTTCCCCAATCTTCTTTCTAGATCTCTGTCCTCTCGTATCTGCTCTCTAAAGAGTGTGAAATCACAAGGGTACAAGGTGAAACAGGGCTGAGCACAAGGGAAGGGAAGGGGCCAGCAAGTGGGCAGCTGACCCAAACTGAAAGGCCTCCTTTTCCCAGACACAAATCAGGGTTTCTTCAACCCAAAACAATAGAGATCATTTTGTCCAACCTCCAGATCAATGTAGTGGACACATCCACCAGACCAGATGTGTCCAATCTTAGCAACTTTAAGATGTGTGGACTTCAACTCCCAGAATTCCTGGCCAAGGAATTCTATAATTCATCCAGTCTTTGTAGGAAGACCCATCCCGAGGCAGCCTGTTGCACTGGCCAACAGTTTATACTCAGGAAAAAGCACTGAACAGAAGAGTTAGGGTTACAAATGTGCCAACAATTTGACTATTTCCCATTAGAAGTAACGAGAAAGGGACTTATCTCCTAAATTAATTAACGTGATAAAAAGGTAAAGATTTCCCCTTTCAGTTGTGGCCGACTCTAGGGGGTGGTGCTCATCTCCATTTCATTGTCCAAAGATGCTTCCATGGTCATGTGGCCAGCATGACTATACACCTTTACCTTCCTAAACAAATTTAGCGGTATCTATTTATCTACTTGCATTTTTATATGGTTTTGAACTGCTAGGTTGGCAGGAATGGGAGCTCATGCCATTATGCGGCAGCACTTCCGGCCAACAAGCGCATTGCCTTAACTGCTCAGCCACCGCACCCCTTGCGGGATGTTTATTTGCCTCAAAATGATCCGTTACAAGAGAGGTGCTGCCCCAACATTCAACAGATCGATTAAAATTGGTGAAACAGCATGGGGTTGGCTGAGTTCATCTATTACAACAAGCCATGGTTTGTTCCAAGTCCAATTTCATCTGATCAGTTAAATAAGTCCTATTATTGACTTGATTCTTATGAATCATTCAACTTGGGCCAAAAACACATTGGTTGCTCTCTCAACAGCTACAACTGCACAATACAGTGCACTGGATTGGTGCCATTCTTGATAAGTATACTGTGTGAATTCTGCAAGTGCTATTCCTCTTACTGGTATGCTGCATGTTATGTTGATATTCTGCATAGTGGGTAAGCTCAATCAGTGTCAGGATGATTCAGTTAAAAACCTTCAAGCTCTCACAGGCCAACCTGGTCAGAAACTGTGGGATAGAAAGACTCCTGCCTTTGGCAGGGGGTTGGTTCCAAACCTTCCAGTCCTGTCATTCCATGACTTTGGCAAATCAGTTGATTTAAAGATTCCTTCTTTATCCTCAACTTAGGACCACAATTTCCATTGCTAAGCAAGGCAGTTGAGTCGGACCTAATTTTATGAGATATTTGCCATGGTTGTTAAGTGAATCATGTGGTCATTACATGAATCTAGCTTCCCTCCCGTTGACTTTGCTTGTTGGAAGTCAGCTGGGAAGGTCATAAATGGTGATCACATGTATAATCTTGTAAATACTTGCTGATTGCCAAGCATCTAAATTTTGATCATGTGACCATGGGGATGCTGCGATGGTCCTAAGTGTGACAACTGATTGTAAGTCACTTTTTTCACTGCTGTTGTAATTTAGAACAGACACTAAACAAATGGTTGTAAAGATGAGCATCACCTATACTGCCATCTTTCCAACTTGGAATCTTAAACACATGCTGAGGTCAAAACGGGTGCCTCAGAAGTCTGATCTGGTGAGAAATATTTCATTTATTAATGGATTTAAACACCACTGACTCATGCAGACTTGTGGCGCCTTAGCCAAATCCACAATAAATCAACCACAAAAACAGTTAAAAGCAGTTCCCCAGAATGACTGAGCCACAATTAAGACACCCCCAGTAATGACACAACTACAACACGTAAATGTTCAATAGCAGTAAAAGTACAATGCATCCTCAATAGCCACAAATGTCATATCACATCAACAATACCAATCCTAGTTACAAACAACCAAGGTAAAAACTTAATCCTGTTTAACAGACAGCTTCACAGCATCCCAAATGAATTTGCTGCTTTATAGCAAGAAGAAAGAGGGACAGAAGACTCACATAGAGCAGAAATACAAATTAGGATCCTTTCAGCTCAAGAGAGACGTTGCTGAGAATGAAGACAAAGGTTGAAATGGGAGAGAGGTGGGAAAAGAAGTAAGGAAAGGTAAAGCAAGAATGAATGAAGTTGTGATTTTCAACCGCTCTAGGTCTTCACATTACAGGAGGATTACCAAGAGGCTTCTGAGACCTTAAGGGAAGATGCATTGTGCATATATAATATTCTGACAGATCGCATCATCTAATGGAAGAGATGCAGGATAGCTGGTCCCTGCTGAGAATTCGGGGGTCCCTCTGGATCAGGCTGCACCCAGGCTTAGTTAAGCACCAGAGGATTTTAGGATTTGAAGGAAAGTGAGTTGTTGCAGATGAGTAAGAGGAGTAGGGTAAACAGCTATAAGCATGCAAAGATACATTAAAAGACTTAGACTTGCAAGTGTGTCCAAACTTGGCCACTTTGAGATGTGTGGATTTCAACTCCCAGCTGGCTGAGGAATTCCGGGAGTTGAAGTTCACACATCTTAAAGTGGTCAAGGTTGGACACCCTTGAGCTAGAGTGACATGTGCAGGATAGCACAAGACATTTGGGGCAGAACATTCCCAGTTGGTATTGCCAGCTCTTTGAGACAGGTCAAGCTCCAGGAACGCTGCTGTGTAGGGTATAACAACAGAATCTTAAAAGTTGTCCAACTTTCTCTCTGTGCCCCATTAGACAAAATCAAGGTGGTATTATTCTGAGTGCCTTTCTCACACTTGCTTCAATCTCTGTACTATTAGTAGCTTCTCCAAGTCCCTTCTGATGGTTCTTTCTTACCAGTCATCTTTAAATTCCTTTATAGGTATCAAACTATAGCCTTAAAAAAAGGAAGGGAAAAAAATGTCCATATTTTGACCTTGACCTCCGATGAATCCACAGGCCAACCATGTATTTTTCTCAGCAGCAACACAGAAAGAATTTGCTACTGTCTTTTTCCAGGGTGTGCTTTGGATTTTCCAGCCTATCCAAGTACAAACCCAATTTATTTTGGGGAGAAATCAATCTAACTCACCTAAATGAGGCCACATGCTGCAACTTTCTAGGAAGAGGATTCCCTAAACCTATCTAACTGCTATACCACAAATATTATGATCCTTATTTCCCAATATGGCAGCTTCTGGATGCGTGGACTTCAACTGCCAGGATCGCCCCGGCCAGCAAGATCCTAAGAATTCTGGGACTTAAATCCACACTTCTGAAAGATGCCTTGCGCTCACAAGAACTGCCCAAAGTCCACAGAGATGCATTTGCCCCACTGTGGGCTTTGAAAAATGACACCCATTGCTCTTCTACTTCCTCCAGCTGCTGCCTTGCATTGCCTCCCCTCCAGGAAATGATTTGTCCTTATTGCTTGTCCCAATCATCAGGTTTGCAAACGAGACTCCAGCCTTACCTTTTCTCCTCAAGAAGCTTGTCAAGATTGCTTAGGTAACTGTCAGTTTCTGGCAAGGGGCTCTAGATAAAAGCAGAAGAGGAAAACACATTACAAGAATTAGATATAATTGTATAGATCAGATCTATACAAACCTGGGACTCAAGCAAGACTTGGGTCCAGCATATTGCCAAGGCTCAAGCAGAGTCACCACACTGCTAGCCCTGGCAATTCCCCCTCTACTACCAAGGGGCCTGCAAACCATATGGTGGGAGGGGAACCATTTTCTACTTCTTAGGATGCCCTACATGTAGCAGCACTTCAAGGGGAATGTTAGCTCATTCAGAAAAGTAGACAGCCTGCAGATGGCCACAGGAGGCTGCCCTGGAAATAAGCTTCCCAGGAATTTTCAACATATGAACACCTTCTAGAGCAGCTCTGAAATCTGCAATAGCTTGCCAAACACAAGCTACATACAATGCTCATTGTGGAAGATCATGTTGACTCCATTAAATTTTATTCTTGTACACTTCCTGGATGTTGTCATGGCACACAAACCTCATGAGAAACTGACTCTGATGTTGACTCAAAATCTACAGTGGCATTTGAGTCAGAAAAGTACAGGGGAGTCAAACATAACTCTTATATGGATAATGGTTCATTACATAAACCAAAGCTGGTTACATCATACAACACCTTAAATTATAAATCAGAGATTGCGAACAAGAGGTGTCAGGAATGCATGTGGCCACTAAGCCTCTTGTTAATCTCCCAGGGACTCCCATCACGATTAGCAAAAGTCAGCAACAAGATTGTCTGCCATTTGGTCAATGATAACATAGAACAGCTGTACTGTAAGACCACTAAGAGGCAAAGATTCCAGGAAAATTAAAACAAAGAATCCTGCTCCTTCCAAGTATAGGATGTGACCCCATCCACTATGCTTGACTATCCTTCCCAAGTGGACCTCTTGTTCTCCTGAGAGTCTTAAAAGTGGCCTTATTGCTCATCTTTGCCAGAAGCCATGTTTTACAAAGAATAAGGGCTTGGTGCGTGCCTACTATGTCAGAGCCAAACAAACTACAACTAGGCTTAATAAAATATGTGAGTTGAGCCCAAGAAGGGGAGGAAACCAAATGGAGGCTCTGAAGAACACCAAGTTGAAGGAGGTTCAAATACCAGCTCACTGAGCTACCTACCAAGCTTATATCCACAGTGTTAGAACTGGAATAATCCATTTGGAGGAGATCTCTGAGTGGCACAAGGCTACTGTCATCCATATCATCCTCCCTATCTGAGTCCAGTCCTTTGAGATCTCCTGAAAACTCATCAGAGGAAGCTGAAATGCTGCTCCTGGAGGAAATCCCAGAGTTTGACAGCAATACATGGGCAGGGAGCAATGAAGAGGGACCTTCTATCCCAGATTCACCCTCTACATTCAGCTCACAGGCTAGTCTCTCTGGACCCCCTGAAAACTCATCGAGGGACACTGAGATGCTGTTTCTTAAGCAAATGGTGGATGGTGATCTTGATGAGAAGGCTAGAGATGGCGGAAGAGGGCATTCCCCTTGCTCTACGATCCCCTGGTTGCTGTCTTCTCTTTGGCTCCCTTGGACCACTTCCTCCAATTCCTCATTTGCCATTTGGCAAACATCAAATGTAGAGCATCCTGGATGGTCTACATGGCTCCTTCCAAACTCCTTCAGCTGCGCAGCATCAGAGTCTTTGAGGAAAAGTAAAGGGCTCTCAGTTGGGGAGAGAGATTTAACTCTCAACTCCATCCTTGGAGACCCACCAGCCTCTTTTGTGATGTCTGGCATTTCCTGATTGCTTCCAGGTTCGGATATTGATCCAGGGGCAGGACTGAGAGAGGGTGGCTCTTCATTGTATAGAAATGTAATCTCTGGTGGTGACCAGTCTGAAGGGTACATCTCCTCATCCTCTTCCAGTGCAGAATTGGAGTTGCTCTGTAAACTGGAATTGTCATCTCTTCCAAGGGTCTTGGCTAGGGGAGCAGAGTCTTGCTGCTTTGATTTCTTTCTGGAGCTCTTGCAAAGCCCTGTGACCCACTGTTGGCCAGAAATTCCAGCAGAGGAGCTACATTTTGGGTGCAGCAGGTCTGCAGATGGTTGGCGCTTCTGAAGCTTCTTTCGCATTCGTTTCAGGAAAGCCTGAGACTCTGGAGAAAAGAGAAGAGTTACTACCAGGAGGGCACATGTTACACTCCATGAAAACCAATCAAAGCTACAGAATGCGGAACTAAGGACTTAATCCAGATTTCTAAGTATCAGAAGATTTTCATTCTGATCCTTCTACAAGAATATTAGATGCATTTGGCATGCATGTATGACAGAGAGAAAGGTACTTCTCGTTGGAGTGTAAGACTGAATGCCTCATACTAGATCCCTCAAATGGCTCCTCCCCTGGGATAAAAAAAGCCACATTAATCCTGCGATAACAAGGCCTTCCATTTTCTGCAATAAAACCAAGGAACTAGATCAGATATTTCTGGGGCAAATCCCAATGGAGAACAAACTTCTATGAACCCCTCTGCCTTATCACTCCTGGACATGCAGAAACAGCTTCCTGCTGAAAAGAGACAGGAAAGGAGATGGAAAGGAACCTTCTTTGAATCTCTGAAGCACCATCACCTTCTTTCTCCAAAGATCTCCAGAACTTAGAAACATGGCTGCTCCCTCTTTCTTTACTATCCTTTGCTCTCAATACTGTTCCCCATGTATCTCCATGACCCTCTCTTCAAAATCTATTTCCCCAGGTATCCCTTGCCATGGTTTCCAAGTTTTTCTACAGGAGCCAAGCCTAAGAAACTGTTATAATTGCATTTTATTTTTCCAAACTATTTCTGCCTTAATATTAACATTCTCTCTCTTCACTCAATCATACAGCCTGCCACTGCAGAATAACGACATGATAAGGGTAAAGGATGCAACCAGAGATTTGATCCCTTCCTTCGTATTCCTTAGATAAATCTACATTCTCACTGAGGAGCTCATCGTGAATAAAACTGCATATCCCATGGAACGCCAAACAGTGTGGCGGTCTTTCCAACCTGGTGCACTTCAGGGGTGACAGCCCAGACATCTGTCAAGTAGAAGTCAGGTACCGTATTTCAGAAGGCTGACATTAGCACTTCAGAAGATAAAAAGGCAATCTTCACAAAAGAAACAGTATGTAAAACAGCTTCTGCAATTTTGCTCCAGTAGATCTGAAATTCTAAAGATAGAGCTGTCTTTTGGAGAAGAAATCTTTCCGCCTAACAAACGCAACCTTCATTCAATTGTAACTGAGTGGGAAAAATGTTTAAGGTCAAATAATATTTTAGAGAAAAGACTGCCCTCTGTTGGATCTCATATAGTCCAAGAATATTCAAAAGGGAATCTTTGTTTTTTTTGCAAATCAGATTAACACCTGGATCTAACCCTGCAAGCAACACGTTTTCCCAAAATTTAAATAGCGCTGTGCCCATGAGAGCATGCATTTCAACCAGTCATTATTTCTAGTTCCTACGGTAATTTGAGCACGCAATGTTCTTGACAAATCTTATTTTCATAACATTCGTATCAATCCTGGGTAATAGAGCAATCTGTTTTGTAGATGGAGAAACAGCACTCTGATGTAAAACAGCTCATCAGAAAAAAATTATTTTAAGATGTAGATTTTTCTTTGAAAGTCTAATTTCCTGCATGTTTAGTTCCTTTGCGAGAGCTACTCTCAGCTGGGAACGCAGGGCAGAACAAAACCCAGGTATGGTGAACAGTATCTGAGCATGTGGTGGCCGAGCAGTTAAGATGCTGGGCTTGTCGGCTGGAAGGTCGGCGGCCAGAGATCGAGCCCTAGTGCTGCCATGCGACAGGGTGAGCTCCCATTGCTTGCTCCAGCTCCTGCCAACCTAGCAGTCCGAAAGCATCTAAAAACGCAAGTAAATCAATGGGTACCGCCTAAATTGGTGGGAGGATAACAGCGTTCCATGAGCCTTAGTCATATCGTCATGCTAGGAAACAAAGATGAGTTCTGCCCCCTAGAGTCGGCCACAATTGGCAGGGGAAACCTTTACCTTTACTTTTTTAAGTCCAATTAAGTCTAATTCCTGCATATTTATTTTCTTTGTGAGAGCTACTCTCAGCTGGGAATGCAGGGCAGAATAAAACACAGGTATGGTGAACAATACTTAGCCTTTACATAAACATATGTCAGTATACTGAGAGTGCTTTGGATTATTTTATATTTAATTAGAGGTGGTATTTTATAAAACAGGGGTGCCAAGTGCATAAGCCCCCTTCCTGTGGCTTACAAATCACACTACAAATTTTCAGGGGGAAAATGGCCTAAAACTGAAGACAGTTTCTCGCTGATTTCTTGCCTGAAACACTGGAAAATGTTGTTTAGCTTCTGAGCTCAATAGGGCTACGCAGGGCGTTAGGTCAGACTCCCCAAAAATACAAGATTCGGTATCCTGCATGCTTCAAAGCATCTTTTTACAATCTCATCCAAAATATGACACTCAATGCACCTATTTCATTAAGAATCCTGTCCCTTTATCCCAATAATATAAAATACAAGGAAACTACATCAAAAAAGCCCAATTTCTTTCTCTCACAGCTACACTGTGATGTACATCACAGCTACTGTGATGTCATTAAGTCACTGCATTTCCATTTTTGGTCCAGGGTCACTAAGGAACATTAATAAAAGATATTTTAGCAGCAACCATTTTAACCAGTCCTGGGATTGGCCATAATTTCCTGTTTCCCCACCACCACTCTCTCTGTGATCAGAAATACATTTTAGAGTATTACCGTTTCTATGGGCTGAGAGTTTTTTGCGGCCTTTAGTCCTACCAGCTCTTGAAGATCTGCGATGATCACCCTGCAGGACAAAATTGCTAAGATTTAATAATGCTTAATGGTGGGACTCATATAAATAAAAAAACTTAACCCAAGCTGAAAAAACAGTCCCTGAGATGTGAAAAATACTAAGTGCAAAGAAACACATTCTAGTACATATTAATGGCCTGGTTCACAAAACACACCAAACCCCCAATTTAAAAAGGTGAAGTTTTCCTCGCCAGTTGTGTCCGATTCTATGGGGCAATGCTCATCTCTGTTTCATAGCTGAAGAGCCAATGTTGTCTGAAATCGCTTCCGTGGTCATATGGCTGGCATGACTGTACGCCAAGGTGCATGGAATGCTGTTACCTTCCCACCAATTTAGCAGTACCTATTTATCCACTTGCATTTTACATGCTTTCGAACTGCTGGGTTGGCAGGAGCTGGGGCAAGTAACGGGAGCTCACCTCATTACACAGCACCTGGGTCTCGAACTCAGGCTGCCAACCTTCTGGCCGATAAGTCTGGCACCTTAACCGCTCAACCACCCCACCCTCCAATTATCGCAACCCTATTTTAGCTGACTGTGTCTGGCCAACTCAGCCATCATTTAGTCAAAGAAAGGTATTTAAAAAAATTAAATCTTGCACTTAAAGCAAATTTATGAGCAAGGAAGCCCCACCATACATCCTTTCCTATGAAGGATCTTTCAGCGTGGGGCCATTCTGTACAGGAAGCTCCCCTTTGATAATAAATGTGAATTATTTTAAACACCATGTGGGTTCAGGACTCTACCAATGTCTGTTCTAAGAGAAGATTACACACCACAATCTATCTGCCAACAAAAGGATGAAGGGCAGTATGGAGGTCTTTAATACCACCCTGAAAAAAGCGTATTTCATCCCGACTTGTCCATTCCCCCAAACATACAAATCTTGTCTTCACTGCTTACCTGCAACTTATCTTGAAATGGTACAGGATCCGTAAATGGCAAGGATAAGCTAGGAAGAGGCAGTATAGAGAAGGGTCTGCCTACTTTCAGTCGTTTTGTTTTCCGAAGCTGCTGATACTTCTGCAGGCTGGACTGGAAATTAAAGCTAAAGAGACCAGCTTTGGGTCTCCTTAAAGATGACAAAGGAATTTGGTACCACCGAATATCTCTCCAGGTGCTAAACAGCTCCTTGCTGTATGAGGTCATCTTTGACTGGGAAACCAAACTGTCATTAGAGGTTTTCTCGGGAAGTGGGGTCTGGTGCATCTGTTCTAAGGCATCCTTAGATGTCCCAGGTTGGCTGTCCATTGCAGAGGATTTCCCTAAGCTTTGTTTGCCTGTCTTTTTCATGGACATGGCCAATCTCTCTTCCTGCTTGAACTCGAAAGGAGAAGTTCAACTTGTTTGCCCCTTGGGTTGGTAATGGATGTTAAGAGGTCACCTCTTTGCTCAACAGGACAATAGAGCTGCCCTGGCAAAACAAACAAACAAACAAAAAACAAATAAGTATCTTCTACAATCCTGAAAGGCTTGCAACCTCCTGGAAAAATAATAGAGGTACAAATGGCTTTTTTTATAATGAAAAGTAGACCTTCTCCCAGCTGATATTTTCAGCTGAAAGTATTAAGTACATGGTCCTGATACTATCTCTCTTCCAAATCACTTTTACATGGAGAAAGATTTATTTCTGTGTTTCAATGAATATAGCCGCCCAACTCAAATACATGATTCTGGGCAGCTTAGAACAATTAAAAGCAATACAAACACAGGATATAAAAAGCACATTAAACCATATTTTTAAAAACAGACATCAATAAGCTTCTAGAGAATGCATCACTAATAGCAGTCCAAACATTCAGTTTGGAAACGCTCTCACCATTGCAATGAAGAGGGAGTTAAGGAATTGGGTTATGTACACCGCAACAGTGGGGAGCATCTGCAGAGTATGGTTGGAAAAATTCAAGATGGCGGCCACGGTAGCGCGTCACGCCTCGAAGATGGATGAAGATTCAATCACACCATCATGGCCACCATCGTGGGTTTTTTAAACTAGGCCCTGTGGACACCCCTGGCAACAGCCCTGTCTTGGGTTGCCAAATTGGCATCACCTACCAGTGTGGTCTAGTGGTTAAGGCTCCAGGCTAGAAACCAAGAAACTGAGTTCTCGTCCTGCCTTCACCATGAAAACTGGCTGGATGATCTTGAGCCAGTAGCTCGCTCAGCCCAACCCACCTCACAGCACTGTTGTTGTGGGAAAACAGGAGGAGAAAAATGTGTTAAGTCTGTTCACCACCTTGAGTTGTTTATAAAAATAATGAAGGTGGGATGCAAATAAATAAATCAACAACAAACCAATTATTGAGATACTGAGGCTCAGGAGGAATTGAAATTCCATCTCATTTTCACAACAAACTGCAAAAACACTGGGACCTACCTACAAGGAAACTACCCTGCTGCCAATAAACAGGATCTATTATCAACTGGTTTTGGCCTTGGAGTTTCCACATCTGATTCTTTCAGGCTGATTTATGATTTTTACACTGTTTAATGCATTGCATAAAAACGTCAACTAGGTTTTAAAGAACCTTGTTCTTTCTAAACAATGGGCCAACTGCAGCACTGTTTGACACCCACTGAGTTGGTTCACACCCATACTGAGACATGGGTTTTTTAAACCATGGTTGTTAAATAAATGCAATTGGCTGGCTTCAGGTATCATGCTAAGCCGTATCTTACAAATTGCAATGCTCGGGTTCATGCAACACATTAAGACACAATTTGAGAGTTTGGAGGTGAGGAAGAGATGTGTTTTATTTTTGCCACTCCTAGAAACATTCCCTGAGATCCGGAAATCCCAAAACGGATTTGCTTCAGGACTGGTGTTTACTATATACCCAAAACAAATTTACTTGTTGGATTTTCTGAATGGATTTGTGGAATTTTCCAAAGAGCAGAAGAAGAAAAAACAATCGTAAAAGCAATGTTCTTCTACTCTCAGTCTTAACAACTCAGCACTAAATGGATAAGGAGAGAAAAAAGCAAACAGAAGAGTTACTTCAATAGCTCAAGCTTACACACCATACCTGCCCCTTTGTTACTTGAATCATGGTTTGCATGCAATTAAATCACAGCAGACAACAGCACCACCTAACCCTGGTAACCAGATGGCAAAGAGGAGAGATGAAGGGAGGCAGTGGCACAGGCATCACTTACTCAGTAGAGCAGTGGGTGTCATTACTTTGTTATATGTTGCACATATAACAAATCTAGAGTTGCCTCTAGATCAATACAATCCATAAAAACATCAATCACAGGGTTGTTGTAGTGAAATAGGAGCAGCTAGGTGCGTGGGATATATTAGCTGCCTTGAGTTATTTGTAAAAATAATAAAGGTGGGACAAAAACCTAATGAATAAATCTGAACCCTCCTTTCCATCTTTCTCTCTACTGCAAACCGATGGGCTAACCCCTAAATTGCAAAGCTCCACTTCCTACAGAACACAGAGCTTGATCCAAGTTACGCTCTTGGAACAAATGCGACCAGAAACCAGCAGACTTTTAAGCCAAACCTAGGGACCGTCATTAGTTTAAGGTTTAGTTTGTCGCTGCAGATAATTGGGTTGAATAAATCAGGGTCTAATCACAATAAACATGTCAGGCTAACACAGCCTTAAAATACTCAGGTCCTCTTTTGGAGGGGGGTACAGGCTGATTCCAGGAAAAAGAAGAGGAGAGAAAAGAAGAGGGAGAAAAAAAGAGAAAAGCAAAGGCAAGGCTGAACTCATCCAACATGTACTTAAAGAGAAAAGGCCATTCTTACTGTTTTGAGGTCAGGAATTGCTACGGGGACCTAACCCAGCGGTCCTTAAACCCGACTGGCCCGGTTCCCGCTACTCCTGGCCCCAGGGAATGGCATGAGCCTGCAAAAAGCCCAGACTGGTGTTACACGCAAGATCCCAACTGGATCCTGGCTTGACGAACAAGCCACTTCGAACTGCTCCCTTACTCCCAGGATATGCCCAAACAGTCCCCCAGCTTAAGAGCCCCTGACTCAGGGCTACGAATCTGGGCTGCAAAAAATCCGGGGCAAGAGCGTGTTGCACCTCTGCAGACGGGCAGCTGGATCAGCCTCGCTCTTACAACTCGCGGAGACCCAACTTGGTTTCTCACGACGCCCTGACCCGCAGCGTGAGGCTGGGCGAGCGACCCGGCGGGCTTGGTGCGCCCCCCGCCAAAAAGGCGGACTCCAGAGAGGGGCGGGCTCGCGTCGTCCCGCAGGGAAACCGCCCCAGCCGCTGCTAACGCTCTCCGGCCTCCGCCGGTTTCAAATGTCAATACTCCCCGGGGCAAGCCAATCAGACACCGGGAGCGACGATTGGCCCGAAAGAGAGCCAAACGCAGCCCGGCGGTGCGAGCGGCTCTCCCGCAGGTGGGGAAAAGAGGCGGGACCAGGCGGAATTTCAGCAAATCCGCGGCCTCCGTAGGTGGTGGGGGAAAAAGGCGCGTAGGAAGCCCACGGCTGGCCACGTGCTCTCGGCCGCGTTCGCCTTAAGACCAGTTGCTAGTGGTGGGGCGCGTGGCATTCTGGGAAATGGAGTCCCGTTTCCCCCCCCCCACAAGCGAGATCACCTGCAAGGAGTTTGCTCCTTTAAGAGCAGCTTTTCGACCGGTAGCAAAAACGACAAAAGGTTTTTTTTGCCAAGTTTCTTAACGAAGGCAGCTGGACTTTAATCACAGGATGTTATTGGACATGTTTCGCCTTCTATCCGGAAGGCTTTTTCAATCCATCTAAAATTGAAAAAGAATGGTCAGGAGAAATGTACGTTTCTAAAAATGGGCGGGGGGGAGATAGAAAGCGTGGAAAGGTTACACGCAGATTGATGAGAGTATTCATAGACACCTTTTGGATCAGTGTTCGTCAAACCCGGTGGGTTTTACTTCAACTCCCAGAATCCATATTTTTCATGCGCTTCTGCTTTCTATGAGTGGTCAAAAATATTACACTACTTAATTTTATACAATATTATTTTTAAATTAACCTTTGCATTTATAGAGCTATTTTATTTTACTATTGTTTAGTTTTTATTTATTTGTATCCTGCCTTTATTATTTTTACAAGTAACTCAAGGCGGCAAACATATTTAACACACCCTCCTCCTATTTTCCCCACAATAACCACCTTGAGAGATGAGCTGGGGTGAGAGAGAGTGACTGGCCCAAGGTCACTCAGCCGGCTTTCCTGCTTAAGGCAGGATTAGAATTCACCAGCTACTGGTTTCTAGCCTGTTGCCTTAACCACTAGACCAAACTGTTCTTATATCTGATAAAATCCATTATTATGTTAAAATTTGCATAAAGATTGTGTAACTTACTCTACTTAAAGTGTAATGTGTTTCATGGGTCGGCATTTTTAATACAATTGAAATGGACAAACATCTCATTGCTGCAGAGCATAATACACACCAGCTATTTATCAGTGTCAGCTGTTATTGGATATTGAAAAATTGAAGCTGGTAGCAGCTTTTCCAACTCACAAGTTTTATTAAAAGGCAAAAGCTTTTCTGAGCTGCAACTCACTTTATCAAAGTCATTCCATGCATCTAATGAAGTGAGCTACACAAAAGCATATGCCTTTTAATAAAAATTTATTTAACAAAAATAAACTTGTTAGCTGGAAAAGCTGCTACCAGACTTGTTTTTGTTTGTTTTTATTTTCTAAACCGCAGACTAAAACAGCTCCCTTACAATGTCTTATTGCATATTTGTGTTCCACTGTTAACTGATATTTGGGTTTAACTACTCTCAGAAAGATGTGCGGTGTGGTATGAAATAATCTCAGCATACTGTCTGAGTGTCTGTAGTAGCGTGTTAACAAAGTTCAGTATTTTTATCTGTTGTATTTTATAGAATGTAAGATTTAATCATTAAATATTAACTTTATATTTATTTTTTAACTTATCTTTACCTCCATGAAATCATTGGCTTTATTTTGTGGAGGGGGGAGATCACATGAAGTTATTTATAATTGTATGGTTTTCAGGACCCTGAAATCAGCAAATATTAGCAGACATAACCAAGCCATATTTAGGGTGCCTAGAGGGCATGACAATAGCAGGCAAACTGCACACAACAAAATATTATCAGGGAAGGAATAAGTGATAAGGAGTACAGGCTGTGCAAAGAAATAGAAACAAGCTCCCTTTGTTCTAAGTTTTGTTTTGTATAAATTCCCCAAGAAAGCAGCAAATTAGAAATAACGATGTACAATAAAAAAGTAGGCTGTTCTCACCCAAATCAACCATGGTTTGCTAATAAGATATATATAAAAAAGTGTCATGTAACCACATTTGTTTGAAAAACATTTGTTTTCTCCTCTAAGAGTACAGAAACACACTAAAATTCAGGTTTGCTGTGTTAAATTGGGATTAAGTGGAAATTTTTCCTATAGTACAAGCATGGTTGGAACAGTACAAGGACTCATATCAGACAAACTATGGAAGAAAATGTAAAGCTT
>JANHZU010006581.1:0-10695 GCA_032468055.1 Acrochordus granulatus | reverse complement strand
ATTTCCTTTCAAGATACAGGCCCTTCTAGAGTACCATCTCTGAAATTATTTTCAAGAGAACATATAAAGCCAACTGCCCTGAAGCCCATTTCGCATCCAGTCAACCTTCACTTTCAGCAGCTGGAAACTTACAGACTAAGGACAGCTTGCATGGAGATGAACAGAGCAGGAACATTGAAGGTCTCAAAGAAAACTTCTGCAGCCTTTTCCCGGTTTTTGCTAGGATTTAGGGGAGCTTCTGTCAGGAGAACAGGATGCTGGAAGGAAAACAGAAGATCTACATCAAGTCAGAAAATAACTAAATGTCTACAAGCACTTTTTCCATCAGTCATCCCCCAAGAACTGAAAAGTGCCCCCAACCAGTAACAGCTACCCAAATTAATTCTGTTCACTATTATAAGATATGACGACACAGATGATTGAATGTTAAGGAACCCTTTGTAAAACAATGTTTTTCACAAAGCTATGTCCTTCAAGAACATATTTAAGCAGAACCAAATTTCGAACATAGGGCTCTTCTGGTATCTGACCCATCCACTGACAACACAGGCTTACGTTATAGCAGGAGGTAGGACCTACAAGATTCTGGAGTCCATCCTTTCACCACAAACATGGCTTTCCACTCCAACTGGTTAGGAACCTAGCAGAAGATCAGTAAGGCTCCAAATCACTATATCTCTCCTGTACCTTCTCCAACTTGGTGCCCTCTGGATGTATTGGACAATAATTTATATTGTGGTACAGCACTGTTATCTTGGGATACTAGATCAACCAAGCTCCATCATTTCTTTTATGCAAAAAAGGGCCTACAGCAGGCTTGTCCAACCTTGGTAACTTTAAACTATGTGGACTTCAACTCTCAGAATTCCTTAGCCAGCATAGCTGGCTGAGAAATTCTGGAAGCTGAAGTCCACACAAGTCCACACAAACTAATGTTGCCAAGTTGGACACTCCTGGCCTACAGCATCAATTCTAAAAATACTAGAATATAGGTTACAAATTTCCACCTGATCTCATCCATGAGCCTTAGCAGTCACACATACACACGTATATCCGGTCTCTCCAATCTGAATGTTTAAAAGATGACTGGCAACACGATATTACCTCTTCTGAAAATGTCTGCAGCTGATCTTTGGAATAAACATATTGCCAGATTCTCTCCATGTCATTCCAATCCCGGACAATGCCATGTTCCATGGGGTATCGGATGGATAATAACCCTCGATGCTCCTATAGGAGAGAGAGGAGGAAATCTACTGCAGGGGATGGCATGCAGTAGCCAGAACATGAATCCTCTTAGGTGAAGAGAATAGATAAGAATGTCCTAAAGATATAATCTCTGTCTACATGAACGTGACAGAAGACAGGAAAAAAGTCACCTACTGCAGAGCAGACCAAATCTTTCTAAAAGACACAGTTTGAAATACAGATGCTCCTATTTGCCTATTTGTGTTGGATAAATCATTTTCTAAATGAATCTATTTCTTGTGGTATAAGCAAAACCTTAATTAGAAGAAAAATTAAGTCAATTACTACTATGGGTGGGGAACAGGATTCAGCTGACCCCTCGCAAAACTGATTGGCTCTGGGTTTTTGGGCCCCTCTGGTTCTATAGTCTTTAGTACTGGATGGGGTTGCACTGCCCTGGACACACCTAATGAGCAAATTGGGGGTCCTTCTAGTTGCGACTCCCACTCAAAGAACAGGTGGTAGACGTGACTAGTGAGGCCTTTGTACAGCTTCATGTTGTGCACCAGTTGCTCCCATTCCTCGATCAGGAGGCTCTGCTCACTCATGCCCTGGTCAACTCCTGTAATGGAGCTACCCTTGAAGAGTATCCAGAAGTATCAGCTGGTGCAGAATGCAGCAACACAGGCAGTTATGTATGCACTGAGAAGAGCACACATTACATCTCAGTTCCACAAGCTGCACTAGTTGCCAGTTTGCTTCTGGGTCCAATTTGAGGTGCTGGTTTTGACCTTTAAAGCCCTTCGTGGCATGGGGCTAGGTTATTTGAGGGACTATGTCTTCCCAATTACATCTGCCTATTCCATCAGATCTTCCAGAAGAGGTCTGTTGTAGTCCTGTCTGCGAAGGAGTTCCATCTAGCAGGACCCAGGAGATGGGCCTATTCTGCATGGCTCCCACCTTATGGAACATCAAATCCCCCCAGGTGAGATTGGCTCTTTCTCTACCATCCTTCCAGAAATCCCTCAAAATGTGACTGGGTCCTGGAGGTCTCAAGGGAAAGGCAATCTGCTTAAAGAGCTCCACTGTTCATAATATCCAATGCATGTGCCTAGCCTCTTTTAATAATAACATCAATGTTTTTAACATAGTGTATTTTCATATTGTTATTTTATGATTTTATTGTATGCTGTCCAGAATCATATTCTATGAGATGGGCTGCCATATGATAGACAGACAGACAGACAGACATAAATCAACTGAATGACAGGAACTCAACAGATCTTTGTCACATAGAAAAGAATATACTGAGAAGAGGAAATCAGACATCATAGAGATGTTGTGGATGAGATTTACCTCTGCTTTCGGTCCAATGAAGAGATCTCCTTCAAGTGCTCCAGCCATAACCCGGACATGCTTTGGGCGGCCCACACTAGCAAAAAGAGAGTGATTATCAATTTGTATATACCTTTGTATATGAGCATATATGGCAGCTTTATAAGGTAGACCAGACAGAAAACATGACTAGATGAATTAATTCTATTTCATTGTAAGAATTGAGAAAGCCTTTTGGATTAAAGGTGAAAGTCTTCTACTTGAGAAAAATCCAGTCCAGATGCCTATTTTTTTATAACTTTGTTGCGATTTCATTGTAAGGTTACATTTACAGAATCTTGCAAGTCTGAAAATGCAATTATCCTAACATTTCCTTTACAGCCCAAGAAACTATGGAGGTTCCCCTTCTGAGCCTCTTGCCTCACCCACATTCCTGCTGTGGGCTCAGCTGCCTTTTATCTGGCAGTTCTCTTTGCCCTGTTTCTAAAGTAATTCCCATATACCGTTACACTGGGTAACTCTTTACAACTGATCATCAACCCCAATCTCACCCAACGCCCCCTCAATATATCTTGTTCCCAATTTTCTACACCTAATAATTTATAAAAAAAATAGTTTTGCAGCAATACTCACTAGTTTGGGAAGCAGTACTTTGGAATCTGATCTCCAGCAAAGCCAGCCTTAACTACTCCTGAACCCTACATGAAGAAAAAACTCATTAACAGCAAGGCAGAAGACATCTCAGTTCAAAAACTATTGGTAGCAAAGAAACGTTTGCCACGCATCAGCTACTGTCCTGAAACTGGCATTGAGATCCCTCTCCCTTTTTGTAGATGTCACTTTTCAGATTAAATGTCTTCCACTTTTATCAGATATACCCTGGAGATTAAAGGGAGACATGCTGTCCTCTGACAAAGCAGTTGAAATGTTTGAGCCTTGTACATTTATTTCTTCCAGATTTAACTTTTATACAAGTATAATGATTTGTTAGGTGCAGTGACAGAAGATATATTATGTACTACATGTGAATTCCAAGTTCAGTCTTCGACAATTTCACATTAAGAGATAGTAAGAACAGAGAAAGTCTGTTCACAGAAGCCTGCAATCAATTAGGAAAAATACTGGGCTGGAGAGACTGCTCAGGAATAGAAGAAACAAGCTTCAAAATGTCCATCAAACAAGTATGAGACCCTTTTGCTGGCTGTGACAGATCAGACTGACTAAACGCTGATTCACTCCTCTGGAAGATCAAAATCATGACTGCAACTAACAAACTTGGAAGCCAGAGCACATTGAAGGAAAGGATAATTCACAGTGCTAGAAGTCAAGAATACAATCTATAAGCAACTTTCTTTTGGTCATAAAATCAACCTATGACAACTTTCTAGGCCAGCAACAAAGATGGCCTTTATTAAGAAATGGGCAACTCAAACTTGTGAGAGGAATTACCATACAATAATCCAAGATAAGCAGAGAATCAAGGGATCAACAACCCCTCTTCCTCCCCTTTGATGGGGTAACTGTTGGTTATCAGCCTCTGGGGATAGCTATGAGATTGCATGGAATCTCTCAGCCAGTTGCTAATTATTTCTTTGCAGCATGAATAAGCAAGTTTCCTTTTCAGCCACACCCATCAGAACCACCCCAAACTACAAAATCCTGTTAGAGACACGGGTCAAGTCTAATTACTTAGCCCCAAAGTATCTGTAAAACTACTTCCACCTTGATCAATATATTTCTTATATTTTTATTATATTTTACACCAAGAGCAAGCATGCATAAGAGCATCCAGGAAGAAAACAGTGTTACAGCAGCAAAGACAAAAAAGGAACAGATTTTATAAAAGTGACAGACTTCAATAAACACATAATTAAAATATGAGTCAGTGAACTTTTGTATCATATTTATGCATCATGACCGTTCTCAAACATTATTGCCCAGCAAAATGGAAATTGCAGATGTCCACTGATATTTGACTGTGGCTAGTCCAAGTTTTATATTTACTCCATAGGGAGATATTGGGAACAGGCTTGGCCAAAGCGTAATTGCAGCTACTTCCCTGGATTCTTAGAAAGATGGAACAACATATATGCTATATACTATACTATTTTCTCATGTGTGACACTATTCATATGTACAAAATAGGGAACAACAGAAGATGTGAAGACACCTGAAAGTTCAAGGAGACCTAACAAATAGTTAGGAGTGAATTTTGGGGCAGGCACACTCAGTGACTGTAGATTACTAAGTGTAAAATGAAAAACAAAGGATAAAAATAGAAGACAAAAATACCACAAATCACCTTTTGTGCCAACTAATGTATTTCTGGAACCATCTCCACCCTGAACACTCTGACTGGCATATTCTGGGTAGGGGACAGAAAGTTCCACACTGTTGGTCACTGGAATTTTCATGTCTAACTTCTGGAGTTGGGAAAAATTGCTTCACATCCACAGGGAACCCATAGAGAGAAGAAACTACAAATAATATTTAATAATAGTCTGCAGGAAAAAAAATCTGGAAGCCTCAGAGGGATACCAGTGGCAAAGAGAATTTTACATCTTTCCCTTACAGCAACTTAGATGGGATTTTCTATCTGGTTTGTAATCCACCTCACTTTAAAAGTAAAGTGTTAGCAATACCATCAAAACAAATCCAATTCATTTGATTAACCTCAATCTATTGACATGTTATTATCCTTTCACCTGCAGACTAATAAGCATATCATATTCATATGTATTCAGAAGCTGCGCTAAATTCAACAGGTAATGCTTTCAATATGGAGGACTAGCATTACAGTCCATGGGGTCACAGAGAATCAGACACAACTTTGCAACTGAACAACAACAGATGCTCTTATACCCATGTGAACGCATACAACTGTAGTCAGAGACTGAACCATGAATTCAGGAAATCTCTGGTCCAGATTTCACTGCCATTATGAATTCACAAAGTGTAACCTTACACCAGTTTTCCTAAAATTAGAGTGTTGTAGCCAAATAATGTTCTTCTTAATCCTCAGCCTTTAATATATAGTGCCTTCAAGTTGGTCTTAACTCTTGGTGATTGTACAGGTGGTCCTCAACTTACAATTGTTCATTTAGCAACTGTTCAAAGTTACAACAACACTGAAAAAAAGTCATTTACGATTGGTCCTTATGCTTATGACTGTTACAGCATCCCCATGGTCACATGATCAAAATGTGGGTGCTTGACGACCACCATATATTTACAATGGTTGCAGCATCCTAGGGTCAAGGGATCCCCTTTTGCAATCTTCCCATTTGGGTTTAAACAAGCAAAATCAATGGAAGCTGGACTCACCTTGTGACTGCATAATTCACTTAACTTCAGTGATATGCTTAACAATCGTGGCAAAAAAGGTCATAAAAAAATCAGGCGTGACTTACTTAGCAACCACTTTGTTTAGCAATGGAAATTATGGTTCTAAATGGAGAACTAAAAAACGGCATTCCCCTTTCAGTCATGTCTGACTTTAGGGGGCGGTGCTCATCTCCATTTCATAGCCAAAGAGCCAGCATGTCCAAAGATGCTTCCGTGGTCAAGTGGCCAGCATGACTATATGCAGAGGTGCATGAAACACCGTTACCTTCCCACCAAAGGTGGTATCTATTTATCTACTTGCATTTTTACATGCTTTCGAATTGCTAGGTTGGTGGTAGGAGTTAAGGCAGACTACGGGAGCTCACCGCGTCACATGGTGGCTCTTGGGTCTCAAACTCAAGCTACTGACTTTCTGGCTGATAAGCCCAGCATAAGAAATAAGTCTGCAGTTCTTTAGTAACATTTTTAGTAGTAGTTTGTCATTGCCTTCTTAGGCTGAGACAAAATTAAGAATGTACAAGTTCATGGCTTTAGATTCAATTGCAAGGTGCTTTGGAACACACAAGGGGTGTGAACTGTCTGCAGCTCTTTAAAAAAGCCACATCTTTTCCCATGATTATACCACAAATATAATTTTGGGGTTCAGTCTAAAGCATGGCACATTTCTTACTGATCTAACTTAGAAGTCTCTTGAAGGAATTACATTGAAAGTCAGAAACCATACACAATTGCAGGAAGCAGTAAGAAGATAGATAATTAGTTAGGAAGCAGCAGATTTTGAGTTGCCATTTATATTATATTTTTACAACTAAAGTATGGAAGAAAGGGCCCTAAATGTTGTTTCACCTCCTGCTTTCAAAAGCAAGAGTGAATCTGAATTCTTAAAAAAAGTACATCCCTCAGAAATAAAAGTATGCAGTATTTAATATTAATTCTTAAAGCAAAGACTCTTTGATATTAATAATTGACATTGTCAATACTGTACTGAGAATTAAACCTTAATTACACAATGTTAATATAATGTAGATTTTAATATTAGTTGATAACATGGAAAAATAATTCAGTGCACGTGCAAATAGGTACATCACAACTGTCTGCAATTCAGGGATCCTATAAAAACCTGCATCTACATTAAGGAGTTGCCTAACATGAATATATTTTCCCTTTCAAATTTAGACACTATTTTATACAGTAATTCAAATGCCAAGTCATTTTTCAGATTCTACTTCTATCACATATATTTGTGTTAATTCCACTGAAGATACAAATCCTTATTTTAAAAAATCCTCCTAACTCACTGGCCACATTGGCTAGAAATTCTGATGCAATGACATCCATGCATTTTTTGACAGCAAGAGTCAATAACTAAGCTAAACTAAATTCAGGAAGGCTATCTTAAAATTCCATTATATTAAGCAATGGTATTAACTTACAAATTTTTAATCCTATTGGTCAGCAAAATATTATTGGTTAAGCAACAGAGCTACAGATCAGGAAGACACAGAAATGCATCTTTCAAACACTAGTTATTAAAAGACAATCCACATTTTATGAGGTTAAGTAACCTTCATCTGCAATGAAGGAGGTAATACTAGCTTAAAAAGTAAAGGTAAATGTCTGACTCTAGGGGGCAGTGCACATCTCCAATACACAGCTAAGGGAGTCAGTGTTTGTCTGAAGATGCTTCCATGGTCATGTGGCCAGCATGACTGTACGCCTAGGTGCACGGGCGCTGTTTCCTTCCCACCAAGGTGGTACCTATTTATCTACTTGCATTTTGCATGCTTCCAAACTGCTAGGTTGGCAGGAGCTGGGGAGAATAACAGGAGCTTGCCCCATTATGCAGTGCTTGGGCCTCAAACTTGGGCTGCTGATCTTCTGGCTGACAAGCCCAGGTCTTAACTGAGAGGCCACCATGCCCTGTAATACTAGTTTACTTTACACATATAACAACTAGAGAATCCAATTACTTATTTTCACTGCTTCACAGTGCTCTACAAATATTGCATATTATTATGCTGGGCACCAGGTTATTACACAGAGAGGACTCCTTTCTTTTCCCTCCTCCCACCTATTCTTCTTTAATTATTAGTAGAGATTGAAGCTTACGGTCTTCCTCATGCAAAGCCACTAACAGTTTTACGAAGTTATGACACTATCCTAAACTAACATTTTGGATGTTTCAAGGATTATCTGTAAGTTATTTATTGAGGCTCACCTGGAAAGGAGCAAAAAGCATCCGCAAGAAAATATAACATTTATAAAAATAGAAGCAACAGAAATATCTAAGCAGGCCCTACATTAAGAATACATTCTCAATACAAGGAAGAATTCTAAAGCACAGGAAACTGTCCTATCAGATGGAACCCCAAACAGCTTAGAAAATAAGAGTTTTTGGGCCAGGAAAACTATTATTGTCAAAAAAACGTGCATGGATGGACCAATGCTGTCATTAGGAGCTGAGCTCAACATGGATGCCTTTCTCTCTGGCTCACATTTCCTATACTGTATGCTACCTCCAGCATCAGTTTGCAGGATTATCTGTGGCTCAGCAAAAACAAAAAGTGGCTTCTGCTGGAGATACTCAGGGCTTTCCCAGCAGCACAGGACTGGCTGCTTGGACAATATCCAATCCTCTCTTCTTCCAGACTTTGGGCATAGTGAGGAAGCAACCTCTCCTTTAAATACTGGATGAGATCCTCTCTATGCAAAGCAGATGACAGTACGAGACTCCGTCCAGATTGGGATGGTCCACAAATGTGGCAATAAATAAATACCACTGAGCAACAATCTATCGCATCCCTTCAAGCAGAAATGCCAGTGTGATGGTGGTGGTGGTGGTGCTGATGATCCACCTTCCTCAATATCCTTAAGCCCCAATAATAACGTCATTTTGCTAAAGCAACATTATGTCATGTATTTATTACCACTATAAACCCCCACCCGCTTTCCATCAAGGTAGACCCACTGTTCTCCCCATGACGAAAATCATGAATAGGTAATAATTTATGAAACGTCTGTGCTGCCTGACTCCGCTGAGTAGTCGCAGCATTCGTAGTGGCTAGGCTCCCACAGGCAATGAAGCAAGAGTTTGCTTTTATTCTGGGATTCCGAACACGCATCCCGAGGATTCACACAACACGCTGGACCCCAAACAAACCAAGCTGCGCCTCTGCAGGATGGCTTAACGTTGCCATCACGTCGCGAGTCATTCTTTCAGAACCCAACCAGGATTCCCTCGGGCAGGACACGGCATGGCAGGGCTAGGGCCGGCCCTGGGCCGAGGCCGAGGCCCCACCCAGTCCCGGCACCTCATCCGCGGTTGCTGTAGCCCTGCCGGGCGCGGCTCCTTTTTTCTAGGCTGCTCAGGCGGGCTGCACGCTTACGTTGTCAATGACCACGGGCTGGTTGGCGATGATATCGTAGGACTCCATGGCCGGGGCCGCTGGGCCTGGCCGAGCGAGGACTCTGGACCGCCCGCCTGACCCGCTGGAGCGCTGCCGCCGGGGCCCGGGAACCACCACCCAACCCCGCGCACCCTAGCCCGACCGCCTCTCTGCCACGGAGAAAGGCGGGGGCAAGATAGATTGACAGCATCTCGCCCAGTCGGCGGCGCGACACCTGAGTGGCATCCGCGAGCGGGTGGCGGGAGCTCCCCTTCCTGCTTGACGGTCCGCCAGCTATTGGCTTTCTGGGCTAAAGAAGGCGGGCCTTCCGTGTCACGTTCGGTGGAGCAAACACAGAGAGGAGGGGGCGGGGGAAATGATGTCATGGGTCTGCTTTTAAAGAGACAGAAGCTGCGTTTTGGTTCGGGGCTTCCCAGCGGAAGAACGGGGTTTGCTTGCCGGGCAACGAAGAGATTGCAAGAGAGGCGATTGCTACTGAAAACGATACCTAGCAAGTGGTGAGGCTGGAAGGGGAAGGAAGCTTGGCAAAGGCCCGAGGCTTCTTTCCCCAATTTCAGGTCCCTACTCCCAACCAGAATGCCGCTTGGGAGTTCCCGCGTGAAGGCAGGCCGGGCTTCACATGCTTGGGTGAAGCCTCGGACTTGGACTTGTCTTGAACTTCCACCCGTTGCATCACTCGAGGATCGCGTTTGTCTTGCACGCCTTGGGTACCTGCAAGTAGCACACAGTGGCCTCCATCCTTGACGCCTGTGCGGTCAGGGACTCATGGGACCTGTCGCCCAACATTCTCGGAAGCCGTCGTGGTGCAGAGCCTCATCGCTGCCGCGTATTGCAGTCGCCTCTATTATTACTTTTACCCTTCCCAAAAACTGCAGATGTCGACTGAACTATACCAAGCAAAATCGTAAACCAACGCACCATTTGGGTAAAACGCATCTGGGGTTATAAGTATTACGGAGAAAAACATTCTTCCCATTTTGCACAAGCAACAAGGCCCTTCGCAGCCCTGCAGGAGACGAACTCCCGACCTCGTAATCCTCGTCACATCGCTGGGGAGGGGAGGATGGAGGGCGCTGGAGTCTAGGCAAGGCCGGGCGGGATGGGGCTCGTGCAGCTCCCCCCGTCAGGACTCGCCGGGCGCCCGGTTGCAGAACGGCCGCGCCAACGGCGCGCTCAACCGCCAGGCCGGCCGGGCGGCGCGTCTCTGGGCGGGCCCGGAAGCTTGGGCGGCCGGGGTGGCGCAGCCGAGCGGCCTCGCCGGGCTCCGGGCTTTGCGCGCGCCGCTGCGGCGCTTCCCTGCGCGGGGATGCCCTGCGGGGGACGCTGAGCGGGCGGACGACGCGCCGGGACGTGGCGGGCGAGCGGACTTCCCGCGGGAGGCGGCGGAGATGACGGCGGCTCAGGAGGTTTCGGAGAGGTG
>JANHZU010006580.1:36015-46091 GCA_032468055.1 Acrochordus granulatus | reverse complement strand
TCCTTCCTTCCTTCCTTCCTTCCTTCCTTCCTTCCTTCCTTCCTTCCTTCCTTCCTTCCTTCCTTCCTTCCTCCCTTACCTCCCTCCCTCTCCCTACCCACCCATCCATCCATCCATCCATCCATCCATCCCACAGCTTCCAGACCAAGACAACTTCCAGATGTGCGGAGTTTAATTCCCAGAAGTGTAACGGCCAATCTTCCTGAGGAATTATGGGAGTTCACATCTTGAAATCTGAACGTTGTTGCTAAACGAGCTGTGCAAGCTTGGACCTCTCTTGGATAAGGACCACAAGACAAGCGCAGGCCAGGCTTCCTGAGTTCCCTCTGCTGCTATGCCAGGTTCTCATGAACTCAAGGGATGTAAGCATTTTCAGTAAGCCCCTTAACAAAGCGAACACTGTTTGTAAGGTTATATACCAGTGTGGTTTATTGTCTCAGCTGAATCCAAGGAATCTCAACCCTGACTTTGCGGGGGGGGAACAACAGGTGGGCCTATTGCTGTCCTGGTCTGGCCAAGTACGACAAAGCCAGTGAAGGGCACATCCATGCAGGTTGCTGGATCCAGCTGAGCTTTGCTCTGGCAAAACTATAAGGACCTTCGAGAGTTCTCGGCAGGAAGCTACAGACCCAATTAACTGTCGATGTTGGACGAACATCTGCCAGAACTCAAGAACGAGGTGATTCCCTCGTCCTACACTAGTGCTGATACTGGATTTCAGAAGCCACATTTTGAAGCTTGGGACTCCGGTGTAATTGAAAGAATACAGAATTTCGGAGAGACTGAATCTGCACTTTCAGAGAAGGTTATATTCTTGGGCCAAGAATAATGGAATTATGGACTTAGAAGGGACCAGCATCGTCTAGATGACTTGTTTGCAGCTCCCTCCCTCTCACGCCAGAGAGAATCAAGGCCGTGCGGTCTGGAGCTTCCTCCTCACACCTTCCCGTTTTCCGCGCTACACTCATGCTTCGTGAAACTCTTTCACTTTTCCTCAAGGCCATTCCTGTATTCCTCTGCACTGGATGAACAGCAATTGCGTCTCATTAGCCCTGGTTTAAGTGTAAGAAAGTTGCGTGAATACACCTACCATCTCCACTCGTGTTGGACATATCCGAGACCGGCGATTCATCTGGACTGCAAACGTGCTCTGTTTTTTTCGGTGAACGCGCATTTTTGGAAGTTCACGCTGCAAAATACCAAGAAGTCTACCAGTCTGCCAGATTTCTCTTTCTCTTTTAATCCGCTGAAAATTTCCTGGTTCCCATCATAGCATAGGGAGTCCTTGACGTGCATCTTTTCTTAGGTTACGCTTTGAACGAAAATCAGCCGACGGTCTCCATCCCGCCTGCATCCTTTAACTCAAACGTTTCCTAAACTCAGAAATTTAAGGACCGACCCTTCCCATGATGGATTTGCGACGATTGCTCTTTGGGCGCAAAATTCAACAGCTTCATTTTCTAAACTTCAGGAAGGGAGGGAGGGAGCGGAAGAAGCAAGACCGATCAGCCTGCATTACCTTTTAGGTACAACGGGCATTTTAGAAAATCCAGCGAAATTCCATTTGCAAAAAGCAAGGTTTAGCCTTTCTTGTTGGTTTGGTTTCCTATGAATGTTTTGTTTCATTGATCGTAGCAGGAGGAAGAGCAGGAAGCAAGCAGGTGGAAGATGGATCGTCATTGCATTTTTACCGAGTTATTTATTAAATTATACGCCACCCACTCAGGGCGGCTGACATTACAATAGGATTATTTGGAGGCCTTTGGCGGGAACCGGCAGGAGGCCAGGACCCTAATCTTGAGCAGTTGTGTGCGCGCTCCCTATCAACTGCTTGGCTTGGCATGGCCCCCGAAACCATGACAGTCCTAGCCAGGGTTAACCCCAAATGGGCTTAGCAGAGTGTCCCAAAGGCTACATCTTGAAGGGAATTGCAGCGTAGGGGATGGGGGATCCAGTCACAGAGAGGCAAGAGCGACATTAGTCCACGGGAAGGGATTAAGAAAAGTCACAATGGTGGAAGGCGAAGAAAGAGCGGATGGGTCTTTGATTGCATACTGGTGGCTGCCATATTGACTTTTTTGCCCCCATGGACCTCCCCGATATCATGAATTTTAAAAGGCAGGGCCATTTGCCACCAGCAAGGTGATCTTGCAAAGCCATTAAAAACAAAAACAGGACAAAGTCAGCACAGTTAAACGCAAGACAATAAACCATCACAACGAAACCCACAAAGGTGTCCAAGGAATTAAGATAAGAGCAGCTTCCAAAGCCCAGGAAAAAAATAGCTTTGACTTGTTTGATCACAAGTCAGATATGCCTGGTGGCTGCAGAGATCGAAAGGTGGTCCTTTAGGGACAAACATCCTGTAAATTAATTCGAAAAATGGTCATATTATTCTCATTAGTGGAGGAAATGAACTATGCCACCGAAGGCATTTTATTTCATTTTACTTGCAATTCGAAACTTTCTTTCCGTGAACTCCAGAAACCATGGTGCAGAATTGTTCCTCAGTGGTTCCTCAAAATTGCTTGCAGGGTCCCTTCTAACTGGAAGGAGGGAAAGAAGGAATTTGCGGCAGCTTTTCCGCCATTCAAGAAAAGAAACGAAGAGCAACCAAAGAGGCCGACTCGATACAGGACCTCAGCTCTCCCAAAAATGTAATGGGAGGGTCAAGATACCCACTTTAAGTCAGGGCAGCATTTTTATGGGTCTTTCTGGAGTGCAGAAGTCACCAGAGCAGAGTCGTGTTTCACCGAAGCCCCCTTGGAACGGTGAACGGCCCCAGCAGCCCTTGTGAAGGTGGCTTTGGACGAAAAGATCCGTCACACAAAGCTCTGCCCAAAGGCGCCCGTGTTCTTATGGCCTGCGGATCACGCCGAGAAGGGCAGGTTGAGCTGGTTTGCTGAAAGAAATGCAGGTGAGTTCCTCCCCCAGCCACAGAGAGGACCGTGTAAGAGTCGTCGCGCCGAGAACACATCTGCTCCTCACTTCTGGGGGGAAACCATTCCTCCTCCGGTGACGCACGTCAGCGTTTCATGGCCCTTTGTCGATGCGGACGGAGTCGCGTTTCAGCGTCTCTCAACCCCGCGGCGGATTTGCAGCGATGCCCTGCCTTGAAACTAGAAAACTGGACCCTGGAAAGCAACCATCCCAGCTGTTGCTGAAACATTTGACAGGTCGGGGTTGACTGCATCCAAGGCTGGTGTCCAGGACCATGGTCCAGCTGCCCGGCAGATGAGCCAGACCCAAATCCTTTCCATCAGTCCCCGAGCTTCCTTCTGTCGCCAGCGAACGCTCAACTTCTTGGCCAAAAACAAAATTTTGATCCTGTTTTCCTGGCGGGGCTGAGGAAGTGCAGGCCGACTGGGCCAAAACAGAGACTGCAGTACCGTCCTCGAGGTATCCGCGATTTACAACCAAATTGTTTAGCGACTGTTTGAAGAGTGACTTACGACCAGTCCTCAGATTGATGACCATCACAGCGTCCCCATGGTCATGTGATCAAAACACAGGCTCTTGGCAACTGCAACGGTTGGGGTCACGTGATCATCATTTGCAACCTTCCCAGCCAGCTTCCAACAGCCAAAATCAATGGGGGAAGCCAGATTCATTTAGTGACTGTGTGATTCGTTTAACTGCTGCAGTGATTTGCGCTTACCAACCATGGCAAAAAGGGTTGTAAAGTCAGGCACGACTCATTTAACAACCACCTTGCTTCGCAATGGAAATTCTGGTCCTGATTGTGGTTATACGTCGATGATTACCAATTAGCGACTGAAAGTTAAGGAAGGATAACAGTACAAAATTATGAGTTAGGGGAAATTAAGAGGGTAGAGGAAGGCAGAGGAAAATAGAGGATCACAGGAAAGAAAGAAATCTTTCTTTAAATAATACATCTGAGCATCGCTTCCAAGCCAGACAAATCTGCCTGAACGCCTTCTAGCAGAAACACGCGGCCCCGAGCAACCAAGAGCAGCTCTGAACCAGATTTTGCACCGATGATAACATTTGTGTCGATAGTGGAGAGCTATCCTACCACTCGGTTTCTCCTCTTTAGCAGCATAAGGAGAAAATCTGCAATAAAGTATGAGATCCCTCAGAGACGGAAAACGCCAGAAGGGCTGGCGAATCTCCAGGCCATCTTTCCATCGCTCTGAAGCAATTAGGAAGTGTCCGGTTCAATCTGATTTGATGCCCGGAATCAACTGGAAGGGATGATTCGATCTAATCTCCTTTGAATCAAATCAGCCATTCAAAGCTTCATCCAGCCAAATGAAAACGCATCGACAAAACAAGCCGCGCCGCCGGACCCAGCCCGGAAACAGCATCCGCGGCAAACATTGTGGGTACGAAAACAATCAAGTTGGATCACGAAGAAGCTGAAAGGGAAAAAGGGTTACAGAAACAAACACGATTTAGGTAGCGAGTTAACTCCTTTTCTGGACTCACATAATTCTGTTAAGCCCCATAAAACCAGTTTGGTCCAGGGCTTAAGGCAACACGTTACGTACCAGGAGACGGTGAGTTCGAGTCCTGCCTTAGGCACAAAGCCAGCTGGGGGACCTTGGGCCAGTCCCTCCCTCTCAGCCCTAGGAAGGAGTCAATGGCAAACCATTTCTGAAATCTTGCCAAGTTGAGGACTAGTTGAGGCAGTTGCCAGGAGTCAAAAACTGATTCAAAGGCACGCACCATACACATAACACACACACACACACCGCACACACAGAACATGGTTCGCCCTACTCATAATTAGCACGTGTGAATGTAGACATTTACCTACATTGTGCATGTTGTGTGAATCTGGCACAGGGAAAGACAGGTGAGGAAGTAGGGCGGAGAGGTGTCGCTTTCCTTTGGATCAGGGCCCCTTTCACCACTGGTTTTGGCACTGCCCCACAGCACTACGCCACATGAACAAATTACTCCGATGCAGGGGCATCAAGACCGACATCAAGGCAGCTTGGACTGTGCGCTCCATACGAGGTCACCGACTGGGCTATCCCGGAATGCCTTGGGATGTCCAGTGCCAAACCTCTGGCTTCGAAAACAGTGGCAGGGAAGTGCTAACATGATCCGTGAATTCAGCTCTGCCATAGCTGGAGAGGAAGATGCCCTGGTGATGTTTATTTGGATGCTTGGGTGCATCGGTGGAGAGGGCAATGTAGGACATCTAACAAGCCATCCATCCGTCCGTCCGTCCGTCCATCCATCCGTCTGTCCGTCCATCCATCTGTCCGTCCGTCCGTCCGTCCGTCCATCCATCCATCCATCCATCCTCCAGACATCGTTTGGAGCCGGCTCTGCTCAGCTTCAGCAAACTTGGCCCAACACACCTCCATTGCCATTCCCGGCTTGAAACAGCTCAGGCTGTGCCTAGAATCACAAGCATTTTCTTCCGATGTGACTTTGCTCCCTGCGGAACAGTTGCAATCAATTCCAGTGAATACACTCGGCACAGAAAGTAAAAGAAAGCGGAATGTTTCTCCCAGGCCAGCATCTCTCAACTTTGGCGGCTTGAAGACACGTGGGCTTCAACTCCCAGAATTCCCCAGCCAGCATGGGAAGGGGGTGTTTGCTGCTATTTCTGGTGCTTGTTTAGACCAGTGTTTCTCAATCGTGGAGACTTTATGATCTGTGGACTTCAATCCCCACAATTCCTCAGCCGGTATGTCTGGCTGAGGAATTCTGGGAACTGAAGTCCATGCATTTTATAGTTATCAAGGTTGAGAAACCCTGGCCTTCGGTAACAGCGAAACGGTCTGGGGTGGACCCTTCTCCAAATCTCCCTGATAAACCATCTTCCTCTTCCACATATGTTTTTGCATCATCAATATGACCAGACATAGTATGTGTAAATGTGAGGGTCACAATATCTGAGTAAGATGCTAGTTAGGATCAGGAGCAACAGGGGATGAAGGTAGTGATGGGCCTTCTATCCCTTGCTCTCCCTTCCACTACCATTACTACTATTACCACTGCTTGGACCCCCAGATCTGGGCTTGCATCAACCTGACTTTCCCAAACTTGACCGTTTTAACATCAGTGGACTTCAATTCCCAGAATTCCTCCAAGCCAGCATGGGCAGGTCCCTCTCTCTCAGCCCAACCCACCTCGCAGGGTTGTTGTTGTGGGGATTATAGGAGGAGGAAAGAGTATGCTGCTTTGAGTTATTTATAACAATAGCAAAGCGGGAATATAAATAAATACAAAAACAAACCTCCTTACGCCCCCAAATCCCTAATTTGGGGTTTTTGCAAGCCAGAGGTGGTAGCCCTCATTTAGATGCAAAAAACAATCAAGGTGACCATGAACCAACATTTAGCCCTGTATGCTGAATGTTCTGCTCGATCTCTAAGTGACCTGAATGGAGGTGTGCAAACGGATTGGTTCCATCCATCCATCCATCCATCCATCCATCCATCCATCCATCCATCCTTCATATTTGCATGCCTCCGATTTCCAATTTCTTGGCAGCTTACAAGCATTATTCAGACATTATTAAACATTGTTAAACCCCACCACCCCTCATAACCTCTTGACTTCTCTCCTCTTCCCTTCCAGGGACTCATTTGGGGTGAGCTTAATTGCTGATAAGGTCATTTGATTTTTCAGTTGGAAGAGGAGGCAAGGAATGGGGGGGGGAAGAAAGGACTCACCAGAACCAGCTCTGCTCCCTGCCAAACTCACCCGGAGTCGTCCATCTCCATCAAAGAGTTCGCAGGCACGAAGATGAGACGGGAAACCAGGCCACAAAATGCTGATCAAGAAACAAGGTGGAAAACATCCAGGTTCCCCCCCTCACCGATGGGGCTGGTGCAGAAAGTAAGATTAATAGCCTTCGGAGCGGGTTGCTTATTTCACCCTGTCCTCTCTCGTAAGTTCTGTGTTTGCTGATGAAGTACATTTCTGGGAACAAGCTGTGAAAAGTTGAGATGGTCGTTTTTTTCTGGTCCGTTGGCAAAAGCTCAAAAGAACTACTGCAAACTTTTGTCGTTGTTGTTGGTTGGTTGGTTTAAAGGAAGCTGCTTGTGAATTGTTCTCTTTGGTCTAACTCCCAAGAAAATCCCCAGAGCTCACGTTAGGCACATTTGCAAATACATTCCTTGGGTGGAGTATTCTGACTTGTTTATTTTTGAAGAACAGTTATATTAGGGAAAAAATAAGATGCATCTCCATAGCATCTGGAGACTTCCTTTGCTATAAGCTGTTGATGGGCATGCACGAGGTGAGTTCAAATCCTGCTTAAGGGTTGAATCTATCTATCTATCTATCTGTATCAATCTATCTATCTATCTATCTATCTATCTATCTATCTTCTATCTATTTATCTAACATCTGCCTATTATCTATCTATCATCAGATCTATATGGACACCCATCTCACCCAAGATGACTCCAGGTGCTATACAATCATCTAATAAAACAGTGCATATGTAAAAACAATCATATCAATATATAAAAATCAGTGTTAAAAACTAAATATTATTAAAATTAAAATATACAAACCTCAGGCATGGAGAGTGTGAGTAGGTCCACTTCAGTAATGGAACCATCTGAACATGTGTCTGCTTCCCTGGGATCCCTAGGCCTAGTGACATAACAAGGTCTTGAGGGATTTATGGAACATCATATTTCACAAGGTAGGCACCATGGCAGAGAAGACTCCTGGGACCCACCCAGCAGATGGTATCTGCAATATGCCTTCTTGGCTAGTTGTAATGGGATGGACATTGCTTTCTGATGAGATGCATAGCATGCCAGCCTTGCCATCTCTTTCAGGATGGGCCAAAGTAATGGAAAAAGGTGAGCCTGCAGGTATCCAGGCCACAAACCATGAAAAGACATATAAGAGGCTTTATCCAATGCCTTGAATTGCATTTGGAAACCAATCAGTAACGTTTGTAGTTCAGTAAGTAAGTCAGATGGTGCAGGAAATGCACTCATAACTATTTGCACCCTGCTGCTGAAATAAATCAGCTGAAATCTCTGCTCTTATGATGTTGTCTATCTTTTCCTACTGTCTTCTGCTATTTCTGATCCTGCTTCTATCAATCTGCAAGTACTTTTATTTCTTCCATACACGTGTCTCCCCCTTTTATCAAAAAAGCCCTTTCATTTTGCCCCTGTACTAATAGGTATCCTATTTAAACCTACCCAGGTATTCTCAATAATTTCCTACCCATTAGCTGTCAGGGGGAAAGCAATTATGCGTTATCAGTTAGCCGTCTTTCAAACAAAGGGAACAATCAGATGATGCTCATAGTAATATATTACATAACCTCTGCTTCATTATGAGCTGAAATTTCAGTTCACCGGTTCTTAACTGTTACAAAATGGGAAAAGCATAGGCTAGTTGCTTTTCACTATAAAGAACTGGATCCTTAATGGTTACAGAGTGGTAGCATCTGAGATTGAATGGCACTATCACAATTTTGAAAATAACAGCAAGAATAACTGCAATATACATCATGAGTTGTCATGCTTGAGCCTCTGGTCAGAATCGAAGACTCTTAGAACTTGAGACTTGCACAGTATTGATTACTTTAGTACTCACCATACATTTAAATAATAGATCCTGTACTGAAGCTTTGGAAAAGAGAACCATGGCACTTGATACTTCATCAATGCCAGGTTTATAGACTCTTTTCATTTGCCTTCACTGTATTTGCTTTGGGTAATTGTTACAGTAGACCACAGGTTTAATTTATAGCAAGGTATTTCATTGTTTACATTTAGCTATTTCTACAGATGAATAGCAGTGCCTAAAAACCTGGCGAAATGCTCACTAATAGCTTTTCTGCTAAGTATTACAGACTTTTATTGCAATATGAGGAAAGGCTTTTTCTCCTGTCTGACCACCAGGATTTCTCAGCATTGACAACTCTAAGATGTGTGGACTTCAATTTCCAGAATTCTGGGAGTTGAAGTTCACACATCTTAGAATTGTTAAGGTTGAGAAACACTGGTCTACGTCATCACTCAGATAGCTGGTTGGGGATGAAGAGTTTTGCCATCCAACCGAGGGAGAGGGTATCATGTTAGAACTTCAAATCCCATCATCCCAGATGTCTTTTTCAGGTGCTCTGCTTAGCAGAAGGAACTTCTGGCAACAGGAAACAGCTTGGCTTGGCTCAGATGCTATGCATCATCGTTTGTCAGCTGAAAGTATGTAAAATAATAGACAAAGAGCCATTCTATTTTTTCTGGATGGTTAATTAGGCAGAGAGGTTTCTACATACTCATCTGGTTACAGGTGTGGGTTTATGTGTCTAGAAAGCAGCTTCCTATCCCTTCCATGCCTGACAAAGTCATTGTGCAAATCAGAAATCAGAGATGTCCAGTATCATTGATCCTAGTAGCTTCTCTCAGTGGAGCCACATTATTCTGGAAATAATTAGTTCTTGACTTGAAAGCCCTCTGGAATTCACTTTAAACAGCAGGTGGTGCCCTGGATAGGACACCCTGGAGTCAGAGATTCATCACCTGACCACCAAAATGATTACATGGACAAATCAGAAGCTTCAGCTGGTGCAAAATACAGTCACTAGACTGCTGGTTGGCAAGATCCTTATTGCAGAATGATTTTCATTTTAAGACTGCTGCACTGGCTACCAATATATACTGTATATATAACCATATATATGCAATATATGTACTATAGTTTATAACATAACAGGAAGGAGGGAGGGAGGAAGGGAGAGAGGAAGAAGGGAGGAAGAAGGGAGGAAGGAAGATTTATTTAGCAAGATTAAGTTAGAGCAAAAGTGGCAGTCAAACAATATGACAGGTTGCCTATTAAACAGAGGCCATTGCTATTGTATATCTAGCACATTATTTGAAGCTTGTTTGGTATTCAGAGAATAGAACGTATAAAATCTGTATTTATGCTTAGCTTGAATCAATTGATTTAGAGTTTCCATTCCCCCCTCCCCCAGACAACCTAATTTATATTTTAATTCTCAAGAAGTAATTGATTATCACACAGTAAATCCGCTGTAATGAAAACACTATTAAATCACAGCCTTAATGGGAAAGGGAAAGATTTTGCCCCTATTGTGTGTGCCCGTGCATGACTTT
>JANHZU010006580.1:4005-17202 GCA_032468055.1 Acrochordus granulatus | reverse complement strand
AGAAGGGAAGGAAGGAGAGAAAAGAAGTAGAAAAGGGAGGGAAGGAAGGAAGGAGAGAAGAGGAAGGAGGGAGGGAGGAATTAGATATGAGAGCCATGAACAAAGAAGAAGGTAAGAGCCCATATATTCACACTACCAGGGCTATAGATCTCCCACGCTAAAGACGAAATCCTTTAGGGACAATCTAAACTGTATCTAAGTCCCAGAAATAAAACAAGCCCTTTTAAAACAAGTGAGATTTATTTAAAACTCCCAGGTCCAAGGAGAAAAGAGAAAAAGTCTTCTGGAAAAGATGTGGGAGGGTGGCCAACCGCCACCTATTCCTGACTCTTGAGTTGGGTTGTGTTCTGCTCATTCCCTTGCGGGGTTCAAAGCCAAAATAAAAAGTTGACCCTGTACCTATCAAAACTCTTGAAAGCCAAAACTACTGTCTTAATTTTTTTTTCAGAAGCCCCCCCCGTCTGTTTCATCTGTTGTTCCCTCAATAGCTGTGCACAAACAGTTGGAATTTCTCCCCCCAAAAATTCTCCCATCGATGCTTCCTTCACATATTACCCCTCCCTCTTTCCAGGTCGCATGCAAAATCTCTCTGGAATCTTTCATTTTATTTTCAGCCTCCGAGAACATCCAGGAAACATTTCCCATCTTATTTACTGTTGCCCTTGATTTAACCCCCCCATTTAAAAAATGGTTTGATCCAATTAAAATGATTTGCATTTAAGAGAAATTCCTTCTGTCCTGTGTGTGTGGGTAACTGCAGGCACATTATCCTCCATTTCTATTCCGTGTTGGCTCTTTCCATGTAAGGTAAAAGTTCCTCCTTTCAGTCGTGACCGACTCTAGGGGTGGCGCTCATCGCCGTTTCACAGCTGAAGAGCCAGCATTGTCCAAAGATGCTTCCATGGTCATGTGGCCGACATGACTATGCACCGAGGCGCATGGAACACTATTACCTTTCCCACGGAGGTGGTACCTATTTATCTACCTGCATTTTTACATGCTTTCGAATCGGCAGGAGTGGGGCAAGCAACAGATCAGCCCGTTACCCGGGTCTCGAACTCAGGCTGCTGATCTTCTGGCCAACAAGCCCAACGTCTTAACCATGAGGCCACCGCGCTCCTTTGTTTTCACGTAGCCATCACTTAAAAAGGTTTACAATCTAGACCTGATCTTCATACAAATGGAAAGTGTATTCCTTAGTGTAAGCACACAGGAAAACATGGCTTAAGCTTCATCCAGACGTTGGCCAATGCTCAACCTGATTCAGAAATGGGAGGAAACATTTTTAAGGAAGGAAAAATGAAAATCTAACAAAATATGGAAAATCAAAAAAATTCAAAATAGGGAAAACTGCCTGCTGCTGAAGGGTAGAATGAGAAAACAAAAATGGACCCAGATGCCTTGTTATAAGATGGTCAACTCAAGACCACAGCAGAAAGAAATCCAGAGGAGCCCTGTGAATGAAAACAAAAAAGAAAGAAAGAAATCTTTTCCAGAGAGGAAGAAAAAATGGGCTTAATTTCCCCCATTACAACCAGGGGATCTAGCTGATTTTGGTTGATCTCAGAAAGCTACATGGAAGATTTGGAAGAGAGACCATCAGAAAAGGCTAGGCCTATCAAATAGAGTGGGAAGTTAAGAAAAAAGAAAAAAAAAGCAATGATAAACCAATTCTGGATTGTTTCCAATAAAATCTCACAGATGTCCTAAGAATTACACTCAACTGGGGGAATCACTAGCAAATAGCAAGAAGTTGTTGGTCTTGACTGATCTGAAAAAGGCTAAGCAGGGCCAGAGAGACTTCCAGGGTATGCCAGATTGATAGAACAGATTGGGAAACTGGGAAACATCCTGGGGGAAGGGAATGACACATCATTTCCGCATGATTGCCAGGAAAAAAGTGCATGACTGTGTTGCGGGATTCAAAGTTAACCTGAGGTCACCTTTACCTAATAAGAACCTGTGTATGGCCAATGCTTAGCTGACTTTGCCTGATTTCCAAGTCAGTCACTCCATTTGGATCTGAAGGGGAGATCGCTTTGAAATCTCACCGCTCTAGGCTAAACTGAGAAAAGTTTGCATGTGTTGACGCCGAGAAAATGACACGGCTGCATCTGTGAAGTCCAGCTAGCATCGAAGAGACTTGGCGTTAAAACTACAGTTTGGCCTGGGCAGCTCAGATATTTATGGGAAACATTCAAGGATGAGGTTGCAGGCCACTGGTGTAAGAATGAAAGTTTTCTGTGGGTAATGGCTATTCGTGGCTGGGGATTTGTAATTTTAAGATTTAAGCACGGGGGACTGTTGAGCAAAGACGTTGCGCAATGCGACTTCTAGATGCAATAAGCCACAGGTCCCAGGTTAGCATTGCTAGTTTTAAAGGGAACCAAGTAGAAGAATATAAGCCAAGGTCCTCCTAGTAGGAGAACCAAAGCTGGCCATGATGGATTTCTACTCCTGGGTTTAAGCAAAGCAGCCCCAACGTAACTGCATTGCAGCCTCTATGTGCTGCATGTCCTCATTTCTCCATCAGCAAAACAAGCAGAAAACAACAACAAAACGAACCAATACTGGGGAAAGATTCAGCATTAGCACAAACCAGAAGGCCAGGGGTGTCCACAGGGGATCTAGAGAGTCAAGCTGGAAGCCACAATTGTGTGATCAGGTGTACAGATAGTCCTCAACTTATAACGGGTCACTTAGTGACCGTTTGAAGTTATGGTGGACCTACCTGGGAACTACTTATGACCCGGATTCGAAGTTCCATCAGTCAGGCCCTCCCTATGATCACATAACCAAATTTCAGGTGTTCAGCAACCTGGGCACATTTGTGACTATTTGCAAGTGTCCTGTGGTCACGTGATCACGTCGCACAATGGTTTTTGCTGAAAACCGGCATCTACTTCCAGTTTTCGACAAACACGCACCCACAGTGAATCAATGGCTCACTTAACAACTTCACTTAATGACTGCTGCAAAAAAGATTGTAAAATCAGGTCATCATGCAACCGACCCACTGTGATGAGACGGCTCCGTTATGGTCATAAGTCAAGGACTATCTATAATGAGCTGTGAGAATAACCTTGAAGAAAAGAGGAACAGGCAATGGTTAGGTAAGAGAAATCTGAGTCCAAAGCAGGAATGGGGAGTGGAGAAAGCATCTCGGAATACACTCTCCCCAGTTGTCTTATGGATAAAGCAGGGGAGGCACTTTCAGACTTGCAAGATTCTGTTACTATAACCCTATAATAATAGTATTAGTATCCCCAGCTTTGGTGTTCACGTCTGGTCTACCTTGAAGGGCTGACACCTAAAAAAGGGGCAGGGCTTTGATCACAGGGTTGCAGTCATCAGCTTGACTCTTTGGACACCCCCACCCCCCGTGGACATCCCCACAGCCAAGAAAGAAGCAAAGTCAAGGCTCACTCGTTCTGCTGCCCTTCACAAGGTGTCCAAGATAAACTTGGAAAAGCCCTATTGATTTTGATGGGGAGACCTATTTTGAGTTTTTTTGTAATGCAATCATGGAAAATCCACACTTGGTTTGGCCTGGGGACATGGATAAATGGCCTTATTCCAGTTGTAATGATGGTTTCATGGAGAACAACCTGGCAAGAAGTTGGATAAATGATATTATGGCAGTTGCAACTTCCATCTCATTGGGAAAGGCATAGTTACAGCAGAAACACACCAATGACTCAGAACAAGAATCTCTCTAATGCCTTGGAAGGTTTCCATGTCCTGATGTTATAGTTTAGGAGAGGGTATCCTCTTATCTTCACCACCCCACCTCCAATTCCGTGCTAGGATCTCTATCTTATCTATCATGCTGGTCTTATTATTTCTGGGTCTTGGTTGTGCTGTGGTTCATGATGGCAATCCAGAAAGAAAACAGAGGATACAATTTGGGGTCTTCGGGGAGAGAACAGGAGAGGCCACTTCCAGTTGCAACTCAAGTTTAGTTGGCTTTCTCCCCAGCAGAAGCAACATTGCTAGCTGAAGAAGAAGAAATGGATCTGAACTGCTTTTTCAAGTGAATGGAGGAAAAACAGGTGGGTATGCCGGAGGCCCAAGGTGGGAGCTTGTGTGAGTGGTTCTCTTCCAATTACACAGTTGGTGGGTAGAAGCAGAAAGTAACCAGGACTGATCAAACAAACCAAACCGAAAAAGGAAACTATGAAAACCAGAAGTGGAGTGAGAGAAAAGGCAGACTTCCCTTCTCTACCCAGTCTCCAGAGAAGGATGGACAGTGGTTCACAGGCCACTGGCCCTCGTTCCATGACATCCCTCCGGAGCAACTTCTTCGCTCCTCCTCTTGAGGACAAAGATTGAGGAGAGGCAGCCACTTGGAGGAGAAGTTTGTTTTCTTTCCCCACGCTGGTGGGACTTCTGAAGGCAAGAGAGCAATCCTCTCTTGGTACAGCTTCTGAAGTAACACTGGGCTCCTTTGAGCACTGATGAGCCCATGGATGGCGTGCCATCAAAGCAGCAAAGCACGATGGAGGTGGAACTCCAACATTACTCTTGCTCGGTTCATGGAGCAGACAACGGTACATTCTGGTTACGACCAAGAGGAACCTGCGAACAACGGAGACTCCACCGGAAGAGTCCTGCCTTTGGGATTCCTTCTTGGAGATGTCCCTCAAATCCTTGAAGAGTTTTTGCTTGGTGTTCATAGGTCAGGCAGGTGAGGCGCTGAGACATCAAAGTGTCTTCTGGCAGCTCTCCTTGGCAGCCAGTTGAAAACTTGCACTTGATGAAGACTGGACTGAGGCACAGCTTGGTTTTTGTGTAAGTGAGTGTGTGTCAGTGTTCTTTTTGTTCATTTGTTTGCGTAACGCGCTCCCGGGCAAGTCCTCTAGTGGGGCAGTTCTCAGCTGTCTATGCTCATGAGGGTTATGACTTGTTCAAGTTTGTAGGTCAGTTTCTGTTTGCCAGCTTGGTCATCTTGATCAAGAGCTCCAAGGATCTGGGGCAAAATGGAGAAGGGGGAAAGATGTTAGAATGGAGGGCTTGGGTCCAGCTGAAACAAACCACCAAAGGGGAAGTCTTCAACTTGCTGTCTTAAAGGTATGTAAACATATTGCAGAGTCCTCGGTGCTCTCTGAGCTTGATTGCTTTTTTGCAGACATTTCATTATCGAACTAGGTGCACTGATGATATTGTCTAGTTGGGTCATGAAATGCCTGAAGAAAAACAATCAAGCTCAGAGAGCACCCAGGACTCCACAATTCAACTCTGAGGTATAAATATTCTCTTCCACTGATAATCTTTTTGCCTCCAGGGGCCTTGCTCCACATGTTTCCAGTTGTGAGACCCTGTTCTTGAAGCTCTGCTTATGGGATCAGTTGGGAGTGTTGCTACTGTCCCAGCCGCCCTGCTGTGTAGCATCCTCCCTGCCTGACCTAGTTGAAGCCATCTCAGGGTTGGCGGTGGACTTCCCCAGGCTGATGGTCCTGTGGGATTTTGATTTGCTTTCTGTGGTTTGTCCTCGGGACTAGCTCAGGAGTTCTTGGCCTCCATGGCAGCCATGAGCCCATCCCAGATTATTTTGGGCCCTTGTCAAGACAGTGGCCACACTCTGGATATGATTTTCTTGTCAGAGCAATGGCAACATGACCCAGTGGGGGAATTTTCAATGTCCCCCTTGTGTCATGCCCTGGTGTCTTTGAGATTCTGTTGTGCCATCCCCCTCAGCAGCACCTATTATAACGGTCCTCCCTTGGCGACTGATGGACCCAAAAGGGTTTCAGAGGGAGCTGGGGGGTGTCCTGGGGGTATTGCTGCACGGTCCTGCATGAAATTAAAAGACAACCAATTGCAAAATGCAGCTGCCCTCTGGCTTTTCCTTCCCTGAGTCATAAGAAAACCACAAACATGACTAAGGCCAAAACTAAATGATAGCTTACACTTCTGCAAACACCTTCCCACGTGCCCCACACTCACCTCTTCACTGTACTTGCCCACATATGAGTAGATCTCAGAGAGCGCACTCATGGTGTTGAACTCATTCATGTGCATGCGCGATTGCTCAGCCAGGTAAGCATTCATGTCCTGGTCACTAATTGCTGGCATCTTGGCAATATCTGAATAGTATCTGGTGGAGAATATAAGAAAAAGTGTCAAAAATCCCAGAAAAAGACTATGTACAGGTGGTCTCTTATCTTTCCCATCTCTTTTTACGTCTAGTTGGCTTTTCCAGGTGCGTTTTCATAAAAAGCTAGGGCACAATCCTACAGTGACAAAGCCACACTGAGATGCATTTTTCAGAAGGATCTGAAATGTGTAGTATGCGTGCGCTGACTTCATTCTTTTGGACACCCCAAAAATAGTGGGACAGAGCAATGATATAAAGGAAATGGAGGTTTTTCCCCCTTTCTTTTGGGAGAGGTTCTTTTCATTGCCAAACAGCAATAGGCTAAAGGTAGTCCTCGACTTATGACTGCAATGGAGCCTATCCATTATGGTCATAAGTTGCGATGGTTGTAAGGCAAGTCACTCATGTGACTGGCCCAATTTTGACTTTTTAATGAGGGTCATTAAATGAACACTGTGGTCATTAAGTGAATCGATTATTTGCTACAGGCCAGTTTTGCTGAAAACTGAATGTTAACTACTGTTTCTGCAAAATGTCATAAAACACAAGATGCTGCAAATAGCATGCATAATAGATAACATGCGGGCATGTTGTCAAGTGATGCTTCTGAACTCATCTTGTGCCCACCAATTTACTTTATTTATTTATTAAATTTATATGCCGCCGAAATCCGAAGATTCTCAGCAGCTAGCAACTTTATGGAGCTGTTCGTGGTTTAATCCAGCAGCACTGCTGAATATCTCCTCTCTTTCTCTTTGGTGGCCTAGGAGGGGCTGGTGATTTTGATGTGGCTGGAATAAAATTCTGACACCCTAATCTTTCGCCAGCCTCAGGAGAATCCAACAGGTACTTTCCTGTAGATCTGAGTCACGTTCTTCTGCTTGCTCCTACAGAAAGATTTAGATCGGGAATGCCCAGCCTTGGCCACATTAGGACGCGTGGACTTCAGCTCCCAGAATTCCTCGGTCATCTTCAGGCGGGGTGTCCAACCTTGGCCATGTTAGGACGTGTGGACTTCAGCTCCCACAGCTGGCTGAGGGGTTCTGGGAGCTGAATCCACACGTCTTAACATGGCCAAGGCTGGACACCCCCAGTCACGATTTTGGTCTCAGATGGGTGAGCAGAAGAGTCCTTACGCCTTCCTCCAGCAACTGAGCTTCCACTCCTTGATGGCCACCTTCACCCAAGATGTTTAGGCAATTCAGCCACAGATCTCGTGGCGACATTCACTCAACACGCCACTCTTGGCCGATATTAATCTTGGCTTATCTTCCAGCTCTTTAGTATATGGTGCAAACCCAGCTCATTAGGATTCAGTCCAAGACACAACTATAGAAAATGGATGATTATGTTCAGTAACCGGGTTTGCAGCTCACGCGGTGTCTGGCCTAGGGGGCAATTCCTTACTGCCCTCACCAGGCCCTGACACCACCCTAATGCTGTAATGTGGTAATGCTCTTTAAGGCCCCGCGTCTGCCGGCTGCAGATTCGTTCGGGCCTTGGAGGACGCGATTTGCAGAAGGTAATCAGTCACTGTCACCGGCAGCTGTGCTCTGCCGTCAACTGGTTAATTAAGCCCTGTCATTTACATTTTTAATTCCTTCAATCTGACATTTTGCACGCGTGCAGAGCAATATCCACACGTGTTCCAAAAGGCCCCCATCACCAGCAGCCGCCCGAGTTTGGAAATCAGAGGGAGAGAAAGGAAGGCGGAGAAAGGAGAAGAGCTGTGTCTTGTGGAAGCCATTGCAGCCACGGGTGGAGTTTAGCAACTGTGCTCCGTCCCCCCCACCCCCGGACTGGAAAACAGAAAAACCGGCATCAGAAGGTGCCAAGCTTGGCCAAGCCATAAATAAAGTTTTAATTTGGCTGCTCCAGAAACAGCGGCAGCCTTGCAGGAAGACTGGAGAGCTAGCGAGGATGACGGTTGAAAACGGCTGCCTGGAAAGTAGGATCAAACTTTGCTTTCCCTCTCTCCTAATGCCCATTTGAGATGCTCCTAAATATAAACAGGAACCAATGATCCTCCTCTTCCACTGCTGGTATTTCAGGTCTGTTGCCAGGAATCAAAGAAGTACAGGTAGTCCTCGACTTACAACCGGTCACTTAGAGACTGTTCAAAGTTATAGTACACTTCCTTGGGAGTATATATGACCTGGTTCCAAAGTTCCAGTGGTTGGGCCCCACCTGGAGGGTGGGTCACATTACTGCACCCTGGGAGCTCAGCAACATGGCTGCATTTACGGCTGTTTCATTGTTTTATGACAGTTTTGCCCCCTGCAAAACGGCATCGTAGTGAACAGTGGGTTTGCTTAATGACCGCAGGGTGTATTTAACCACTGCTACAGTTGCTTAACGACCACTGCAAAAAAGTGCATAAAATTGGGTCAGTCGCTGACCAACCCGGTTTATGACTGTCACATCATACAGCTGTAATGGGCAGGCTCCATTACGGTCGTATGTGGAGGGCTACCTGTACAACTGAAATAAGTTCTGCAAGATGGCTGAATACCACGGTCTGTGATTGCACCTTGAATACAGCTCCCAGGGCTCAAATTTTCCCTACTGGAGGGTTTTGTAGCTGGAAAGGCCAGTTAGGACATGTTCTCCAAAGACATTATGGCAGGTCAGCAAGCTTTTCAGATATTGGGCGCCTTCATATGATTTTGCATGATAGTTGCGCACGTGCACATGCGCAACAGTCATTTTAAAAGCATGTTAACGATTCCCAGAGACCTTGCAAAATTCCTCACTTCTCATCCTCTGAATCATGCGAGAGTCGGTCAACTTTATTTCAAACACTGCAAGAGAAGAGTATGAAAATCCAGTGAGATCTGGAGATCTTGGGAGGTTCTTTCCGATTTTTGGAATTGTTTGGGAATTCCCAAGACTGTCTTGGAAATATTATGGGTAACGGAATACCTGCAGATGATGTGTGGCTAACTCCTGAGCTGCAAATCCTTATAATTCAGGGATGTCTGCAGGGAAGTCAATGAAATCAAGATGGTAACACTTTGACCACACGACATTTCACAATACAGGTAGTCCCCAACTTACAACTACTCGTTTAATGACTGTTCAAAGTTACAACAGCACTGAAAAAGTAACTTATGACCAGTCCTCACTCTTGTGGCCATTGCAGCATCCCTAAAGTCACATGATCAAAATTTGGGCACTTGGCAACCAGCATGTATTTATGATAAATGCAGCATCCCGGGGTCGTGTGATCGCCATTTTACCCCTTCCCAGTCACCTTCTGAGAAGCAAAGTCAATGGGAGAAGCTGGATTTGCTTAATGATTGTGTAATTCACTTAACAGCTGTGACAAAAAATATAATACATCGGCTGAGTCCCATTTAACCGCCTTGCTTAGCAACAGTTAGCAAATTCTGGTCCCAATTATGGCCGTAAATGGAGGACTACCTGTACTAATCTCATGGAACATCATAATAATGCATCACATACTGTTAATGTTATAATTTATAATATTAACTTTATCACACCTAACAAAAGGATGTTGAGGCTTCGGAGTCCTTCGTCTCCCAGGCCAGTCCTTAGTCTTCTGACATCCGATTAACAAGGGGGAAAAATTCCAAGGGGTACACAGTATTGTACAAAAGTCTCAGGCAACTGCCCGCTTTGTTTTAGCAAAGTTTTAATGACCATCCCTAATTATTTTTCGGCCTCTGTATTAAGATTCAGACGGAAAATACAGGAAATATGTACACAAAACTTAAACAAAGATAATTTTCAGAACAAAATGGCTTCTTCAGGCAAAAATCAGTATTAAATAGTCAGTACCAAATTCTTGCCACTTTAGCCTATGGAAGCTGTTCTTTCTGCTTTTTCCTGTGTTTTGAGCACTGCATAAAATTTCCTGTATTTGTTGGTTGTATTCTAATAAGGAGACTGAGACATAATTGTACATGGTCGTTACGCCATTGCTAAAAAAGCAAATCTCATGGTGGACTCAGACTTTTGCACAGTACTGTAAATAAATTTCTAAGCCCTTGGATGGGCTCTGTACAGGAGAAGAGTTAAGGCCAGGGAAGAAATGGGCTATTTTCCCATCTCAATAATCAAGCAAAATGGGAAAGAATCATTGAAGAGGACGTATTAATGTTCTTTTTCGAAGCCTACAGGTCAAGGATAAAAGAACAAGGAGATAAGGAACTGTAACCGCATATTAAGGTTGTGCATCATCTTGGTGATGCCAACCCACATTAAAGAAGACAAAAGTGGAATACTGTGGCCATGGTTCGTTTCGATGTGTTGGCTTCTTATTAGTTTAATGGGTCTTGAGGAATGAAGCAAATGAAGCTGGATCTAAAGTTCAGATCCCTCAAGGCTCATCTGGTGTTTGGACTATTGAAAAAAGTTATTTCTGATTGTGGCAGGGATACAGGCTCTCGGATCCTCCAGATGTTCCAAATTCAAGTAGGCACAAGCTGGGTGGCCAATGGAAAGAATGCTGGGAACTGTAGATGAGAAACATCTGGAGGAACATCAGTTGTCTACCCTGGCCTAGGGTATCCTAAGAAACATTTTCCCATTGCCAGTTTTCTAATCAGTCCGGATATTTTTGAGTTATTTCCCCCTGGTAATTCATATGGCCTGCTTGAGATAATCAGCTATTATGATGCTGGTATCATGGTATTGACGAGAGACTTTGGGTCACTTTAAAGACAGCTGGGTGATGCTACAAGGATGCTGCAAGTCTCTAGTGAGGAAGAACAGTGTCTATTGATGGCTGACTTGTCTCAATGCCAAGCTTCCGGGAATTCCCTAGTGGTTTTTTTTTAATTTGGCTTGGTCTCTAGGATGCTCCCAGTTTCTCAGTCTGTCTGTTGCGAGATTAAAGAGATGTAGTTGGTGTTCACAGATGCGCTCTGCTAATCTGCTGCTTGTCATCCATGAAGCCATCAATAAATACATAGAGATAAACCATATTTATGCACTATTCAAAAGAGGCAATAAAAAAGCTCAGAAGGAAACAAAAGGGCCAGAACACATCCCTCCAGCAGCCAACATCCAGATAAGCAGGGACTGACACCAGACAAATAGTCAAGCTGAAAACAATACCATAATCAAGGAACTACCAAGGAGGAAACCATATCCCCCACCAACACTGGCAAAGCAAGCTACATTATATAATCAGGGAGCGAACCCCACACTCACTCACACTGATGATGTTGCTTAATTAAACATTGCAAGAAAACAACCAAACACAGAGAAAGACAAGGACTCCACACATTCTCTCCAGCAGCCAGCACCTAGATAAACAGGGATTGACACCAGACAAACAATCAAGCAGAAAACAATATCCTACTGAAGGAACTACCAAGGAGAAAACCACACTCCCACCAACACTGGCAGAGCAAGCTGCTGTATATAAACAGGGAGCAAACCCCACATTGAAGGTGTTACCTAGTTGGGTAACATCTGCAAAAAGCAGCCAAGCTCAGAGAGCACCTAAGACTCCACAGTTCAACCCTGAGTTACAAATATTCTCGACTCAAATGGGTGAGGGTTTGTTTATAATAGGGAGGAAACTGAGCCCCCAAACAACTGATGCAGATTCCAGGCATGGAAAAGACTGACTTATAGTCCTCCAAAATGACTTGCTGAAAGGCATTCATGTACTTTATAAATATTCCATGTGCCGTGTCCTGCTGAGCGGAACATGAGAACGAGGGTGGGTATTATGCCCAATTAAAAATGAATGATGCTTGTGCGAGAAAACCAACAGTGATATAACCCACTTTGGATAGGCAGGCTCAGTTCTGAATTCTAGGAGTGTTTAAGGCTCTCCAGTAAATCAGAATCAGCCCAGGTGGACCCTTCCAAATTTAACTTCCCTCCCGGGAGAGAAATGTAAATGATCAAATTGGCTATCCAAACCTGGTTTTATTCTGGCTTCTTGCATAGTGCTGGCAGCAGGGTAGTTTGAATGCCTGCCAAATTCAAGCTCCTCTCTGATAAGGTGATTTTTTTTGCAGCCTGTAACAGGAGCCTCTGATCTAACCATCTTTCAGACAGCAGGCAGGGCAGAGCTAGTTGGCAATGGGCCCTTGCTGCAAAGTGCAAAATTGGTGTGATATTGTAAAATGTTCGGTCAGCATCTGTTAGCTGACTTCCCTGGTTCTGCCTGCAACATCTGGGTGATTTTAGAATAAAGTTCCAAATCTGGGTTAGCTGTGACTTCATCCCTTGTCCGGCTTCTTTCCCTATCCTGGTTTTCTGCCCTTTTATGTTTGCTAGCTACAGGGAAGACTAACTGAGTTGGTCTTCCCTGCAAAAAACAGTTGTAGTGAAAAAACAGTTGTAGAAAACATGATCAGTCCAGAATCAGGGGAAGATCTGATACAAAGCTATCGAAGAGGCACCTGAAACCTTCTTGGCTGGATTGATGTTCTTACAACTTAAAAGGGGTGCAGTGGCTTAGCAGTTAAGACGCTGGGCTTGTTGACTGGAAGGTCAGCAGTCCGAGTTCAAGACCCGGGCGCCGCATACTGGGGTGAGCTCCTGTTGTCTGCCTCAGCTCCTGTCAACCTAGCAGTTCGAAAGCATGTAAAAATGCAAACAGATAAATAGGCACTACCTACATTGGTGGGAAAGGCAACAGCATGTGCCTTGCTCTATAGCCATGCTGGCCACATGCCCATGGGAGCATCTTCAGACAATGTTGGCTCTTCAGCTGTGAAATGAGATGAACACCACTCCCTAAAGGTGACCACGATTGGCAGGGGGAACCTTTACCTTTTTGCCAAGTTACACTGCAAGGACCACCCCCTATAGCCAGCCACAAGGCGAGCGGAGTAAAATATGCAGGGACTCCTTTCCTTTTACGCCATAAGGAAAACATTTTTGGCATTTCTGTCTCTGCTGCATCCCTGTTCTCTTCCTCCCTTCTTCTCCTGTCATAACTCAGGTGCTCATCTGTCCTGGGCAACAAGCAGAAAGAGACAGCCCTTTTGAAGCTCTTCCAATATCCACTTTGAACGCCGTCTGGGATGGCATGACAGATTCATCTGCGAAGAGCTGGCTCTGGGTGCCTGATCCTGTCAAGAGGCTCAGAGATGCCTCTATTACTGTGGACC
>JANHZU010006579.1:285707-296003 GCA_032468055.1 Acrochordus granulatus | reverse complement strand
AGCAACTTTTATTCTTACTTTATACTTTATAATTCAATATCATGTGGCTTCCGGAAGGATCGTTTATTAAAGGCACCAATTATTTTATTATTTTACTTTATTTTTCATATTTATAATTCAAGATCATGTGGCTTCTGGAAATGGTTGAGACCAATTTAATGAGCCACTGCATTTGTTCACTCAGGTACTGCAAAACACCTCCTTACAAATGAATCCAAAGCATTGCAGAGGTCTGTTAATTAATATTGCATTTTATTGATGTACTGTATCTCACACATTTTATGAACTGAACCTCCGCTGAAATCTTTAGGATAGGATTCTGAGGATAATATCACATTTTCTTGATTGACATAACTGTATCAAGCTAAGCTTCTGCATTCAATGTGTGTCTGATTGCTGAACGCTATAATAGAAGGGAAATAGACAAGTGGCTTGCCAATATCTGCAATTCTTCTTTCTTTTGCTAATTTGGTTCATGCTATTTATCCCAGCTCCCTGGCAACAGAAGAAACACCTGAGAGATGTCAGCTTCACAGATGGCACATGTTTAGCTTTGGTCTGCCAAGAAAAAAGAAAAGTAAGCAGAGTCAGAGCTACCACAAATATTGCTCATGTGCAAATACAGATGGTTAAAAAAAGTGAATGATGTTCATTTTAATGAGGTTGTTCCTTGGATGCTTGAATGGGCACACATGTCCTGGGTTTGCAGTTCCCACTTTTACACATCAGGTAGGACCAGGGTTTAATTCTGTTAGTATAGCCTGACTGGAATCGGTGGAACATGGAGGTACAGGAAATATATATATATTTCTATATATATATACACCTATGGCAAACTCTGAACAGCAAAGGGAGCATGAAAGAAAAACAGTTGTAGGACAAGAGATAACAGCGTAGAAACTCCTAGAAGCAGGAAGATGTAGCAAAATCAGTGAATTAATGGTCAGAGATGGAAAACCAGGAGATGGTTACACATTGGGAACAATGCAAGGAACCCTTTCATGTCAAATACGTCCGTTATTTATTTTTTAGCTGATCTGTCCTGTCTGATGTGCGGAAATGAGGTGGACCTACGAGGACAGTCTCTCTCTCTCTCTTTCCTCTATCTCTCCTGTCCACCAGCTCTTAAGATTTCTCAACTAGCGCTCTGAGACATCTTGCATGAAATGCTGCTGCGAGAGGGCAAACCAGAGGTCTTGAGCTGAAGGGACCCTGGAGACCAGCAGGGACAGCTGCCTTTGAAGGTCCTATTAAGAATCAAGGATGCTGACCAGACGGCAGCCACAGCAGCAGTTACCTATCGCTAATACTTGGCAAAATTCCTCCTTTTGATTTGGGGCAGCCAACCAGTGAAGCATAACTCAGCCTGACAGTAAGAAACATCAAGGAAGAAATGCAGGGGAATTGAACTACATGGCAATGCTGAACAGTCCAGTGGGAAGGACAGGGAAGTGGGAAAGTCCCTGTTCAAGCATGGCCCTCGGTGCATGACTCTCACCTAGCCTAACTTACCCCAAAGGGCAATAGTGGGGCTGATGAAGGGGGAGATTGAAGTCCATCTTGCTTTAGCTTGCATAGAAAAGGTGAAACACAAACAGATGCGTTAAATAGCTGTAACTTCTCTTAAAATGCACAGTAACTCCAGCTGATGCCATTTATCCTCCTTTTTGCCCTCAATTCTCCTCTCATTTCCTCATCAAAGCGACAATATTGTAGACTTGAATAAGCCTAAGCTATAGGTAACTGCTGTACTTCCAGTCCTGGGTACCTGGGCCTTCCCAGAGAGACATGTTTCTTCCCCAACATGCCATTTGCAAACATTTCACTAGCCTGGGGTACTTTAAAATGGCCACACCCATTTTTTCACTCTGTCTTACCAGCATTAAAAATAAATGCAGACGGGGACTTCCAGTTGAGAGCCATGGCGATCTAGATGGCCCTCCTTTTTCAGTAACATATGGTGTTACGATGGCTTTGGCAACTGGATGCGGGATCTGGCCACTGTTATCTCCCCAGCGTAAAGGGATGGCCCAAGTGATTCTGCATAGCTGCTGCTTCTGACTCAGTTGCAGGAATTGCTGTTTCATGGTTTGCTTATGGGCTGAATGGCTGGGAGTCAAAGGAACGACCATCGTTGTTCACAGTCATCATTGCAGCCTTTTTTAAGGACATCAAGTTCGACTGAGTCTCAGTTCTTAACCACTTTGGATTTGCTTTTGTTGCTGAATGTTGTTGCCTTAGAAGGATTAAGACTCTTCAGAATGGCAAATTATACCACCTGAGATGAGTTAACTTTTCCTTAGAGAAAGAATTTTTAAATACAATTTTAAAAGCTTTTGAAAAATATTATTTTCTGGATTAAACAGCAAAAGGTTGTTTTGAATGTGGATTTTAGAAAGTGTAACAATAGATTAAAGGCTCCAATGGACTTAGAATTACAATTTTAAACATTTGGAAGTTTTCCTTCATGAGAAAGCATCGTTGTTTACCTTTTATTCAAAATAAGATAATGGGAATTAAAAGTTGGACACTCGAGGGAGAGGCTAACAATACAAATACAAAACAATACAAAGCAACAATTGAGGCTTACAATTTTAATTGTAAGCAACCTAGAGTTGCTTTTCAGAGTGGGTGGCATAAAAATTTAGTTAAATAACAAAAAAATAGAATGAAATATTATTTTTTGATGGAACATTATGAAAAGTAATAAATGGTCTTTGAAACTCTTGGAAATGATAGATAGATGGACTAAATGGAATAAGAACAAGATACTTTGGATAAGTTTGAAATTAATCTGGATATATTTGTGGCAAGTCATGAGAAGGATGCAGAAAAGGATGTACTGGACTTTCAAATGGAACAGGATGATGCTTCAATGTCTAAAGGAGTGCTAGAACTATCAAACCAGAAAAGAGATATGGATTTTTTTTTTTTACTGGATGTAAAATTTTGAAGGATTTTTTTTTGGAAGTGATAAAAAAGCATGAATTCTTCTTACTGGATGTACAGAAAGAGATTTGGTAAAGTTCTGAAATATTTTTGGAGGGAAGAATAAAAAAAGATGTCAAGAAATCAGGTTTTGGGACTCTATTTAAAAGGGTTAAGATTTAAGATCATTAAAAGTGACAGGAAGGAATATATAGTTGGCTTATTTGATCATGGTTAAGATAGATAATGGACTTTTGCTGATAAGGAATGAATGACAAGAATTTTGGATTTTGTTTTCAGCTAAAAGATGAGATATGCGGTAAAGAGTATACTGTCACTTAAGAGACGGTGATAAATTTATTTGTGTGTACTTATTGGGGAGAAGTTACTTCTTTTTCTTTTTTTATACCATTTGTTTTTATTTTTATACATGTTTGTGTTTTATATAGTTTTTATTCTTTTCAACTGCAATCTTCAGGACAAAATTATTTGAAAAGAATGAATGCAAATAGCATTATTCTTAGCTTCAAAATTGCCAGGCAGTCAGTAGAAAGAGATGTGCTGCCATCTTGTGATGCTTAATTTGTTTATCACAAATTAATTTCCAAGCTTTTTTGTCAAAGCCTTGGAAGACTTGTTCTTCTTTTGGACAGCTTGCTTGATAAGAACCAGTAGACAACGTGATTTTTAAAGAGAGAAATAGTCCACGGATGTATTTTATATGCTAAACTGGCCTTGGAAATGCTTCAAAGACAGCACTATGTGACTTGCCCGATGGATTTTATTATGCGTCGGCTGCTGTTTGAAAAGCTTTTTTTTTAAATCTGAGAACACCCTAAACTTGAGGCTTTTTGGAAGAATGTGGCTGCCAGACTGCTGTCTGGGACGATGGAAAAAATGAAATACGTAGCCACCTTCTTAAAACATTGCAGGTAGTCCTTGAGTTACCACCATAATGGTGCCTGCCCATCAATTTTACAAAATTTTGTGGTGGTTGTTAAGCAAACACCATAGCCATTAAGTGAACCAACTGTTCATTATGGGTGCGGTTTTGCTGAAAATTGGAAAAAAACGTAGCAAAACATGATCTCATGACCAAGGATGCTGCAAATGGTTGTAAATGCGGCCCGGTTGCCAAGTGTGCAAAGAGTGGTCATGTGACTGCGTGGGGGGAGGCAACCATCGGAATGTCAAATTCAGATTGTGATTATCCCCCCTGGCAGGTCTGTCAAATGGTCGCTAAGCGACTGGTCGTAAGTTAAGGACTACCTGTATCTCACTGTTTATAGAGATAAGGCACAAGGCTGGAGGGAGCCTATGGAACCATACAGCTGCGATAAGATTACCGGAGAGGCTGGGCTTCCCCTTCTTTCTCCTGGCTGTCAAATCTTGAAAAGCGACCTGGCTTCTGGCACTTGCGCCATCATCACAGGGACAGGAGAAAAGAGGTCCCTCCCCAGGACGAAAGAAGAGCTGGCTGAACTCCTGCTATCATGTACCTGTCGGCAGAAATACTGTCAAAATCTGAGCAGATTTTGCTGGTTGAAGCAGTGGTGGTGTGCCTTGAGTTCAGTTCTTTCGGTTTATGTTTTCACATCATTTTTATGCTTTTTTAAAGCTGACTTGAGTGCCTTCAGGTGGCAGGAAAGTGAAACGCACGTAAGCATCAACTGCTGGATTCCGTGTCGGGAACAGCTCAGACCACCTTGCCTTTCGCTAGAAGATGCTGCTGCGGTTTCGTGCAGCCTCCTGGAGATGCCTCCTGGGCCCTAAAAGGCAAATCAGTTTCTCTACTTGATCTTTTAAAAGATCAAGTTTTTCTACTTGAAAATCAGTTTTCTACTTGATCCGAAGGAACAACTCCTTGAATGAAGAGCAACAGAGGGACCGAGAAAGCCTGCAGCTCCTCTGCGCAGTCTTCTACGCACACTGTCGCAGCAGCAACCCTTTGCTGATCGAGCATGGCCAGAGCGGTGAGCTGTCAGCAGCGCCGAAAGAAGGAAAGTTTGAGTTGTCACACAAAACACACGAGCTACTTACTGTCTTGCTGTGCATCCTTCCTGTCTCAGTCTTGTCCCCACACAAGATGCATCCTTAGCGAGGTAACCCCGAAGTCACGGAAGAGAAACTTCAAGAGGCAAGCCTTCGCTCAGAAGAAGGCAGGCCCTAAAGCCCAGTTTCTCACTGCAGAAGGCTGGAAAAGCCAAGTAAAGTTGCACTGCTAGGAATCAAAGGCTGCGATGAGAACCAGAGAGCACCGATACGGAAAGGCGTGGTGTAAAAATTGGAATTTCAGTGCGCTAGCTGCACACTTTATTGGTTATGCGGGTTAGAGATGAAGGTCTTATGAATAGGCAATTAGCTGTTCATAAGTCCAAAAACCCTTTGCGATGATCCATCTCAAAAAGAGAACGGAGCGCATTTATGTACAAATGTACTTTGCTCTCAATCTTACTCTTAACGCATATTTTAAAAGTTGCATGGGAAATCCTCTTTTTTATGCAATGGTTTTCCCTTGACGGTATCATTTTAATGAAATCATGTTGTACTAAAACTTAATCTTTTACAAGTAGACAGTGCCTTTTCTAACTTACATCTTACATCTGTGATATTTGTTGCCATATGGTGAGGCATCATTTCTGAATGTTTCTGGGTATACATGTATTCTGGTCCAATGGACTAATTCCTTAATTAATGCACATGAAAGGCTTGTCGTATGGCATCAGCAATTCCAAGGTACAGTTCAACATGTAAGTGAATACTCTATGCCTCTGCAATTGCTTCTATTATCCTTAGTTTTAAAAGAACATAGAAGCTGGCAAAATGGCTCATCAAAATTGTTCACTGGTTGGATATCCTTTGAAGAAACTGCTCCTTGAAAGCCTGAATTTTGGATCTTGGTCCTCTGCAGCGTAACTAACCTGCATAGTTATGTGGATTAAACAAATGACAGTGGTGATCAAAAAGGGAGATGTGGGTCAGTGTGATTTTTGTTGTGAGTGGAGATGACAGAACCATGGTTACCCTGGTGGCCATGAAATGGCTTCAGAGGCTACGTCCTTCTGTCCAGAGAAGGCAGGTTGAAATTTCTCAGAACCATAAGTTTGGAAAAATCTACCATCAGCTCAGCCATAATATTGAGCAGCTCAGGCGAAGGAAGCATTACACAGCAGAGAGATCAGAACAGTGTAGGAACTTCCTGTTCTCTGGAACCCCCATCCTAAACAAGGTCTTACATTGGGCTATCTGTGGAGGAACACCTCTGAAATCCATAAATCTTCCAAATGTCAATAGATACTCCACCACCCCTACCTTGAGGTCATAGCTGCTGCCATATTTGAAACCCAAATGGACATATTTCTGAAAGAGAATTTCTCCTACTATCCATTTATGGTAGGTCTCAGGTACTCATGCCAGAGCCAGGGCTTCTTGCACAATAAAAGCAACAGCCTGAGCCCAGGGGCACTGACAATCTGCAGTTGGAGTTGAAACCAAGGGGCTGGAAGGTGGAATCACTACCTGCAGGTAGAGTTTGTAAAATCTGACAACAGACTCAACACTTCCAACAGCACCAGAAGACAGTCCACATTTATTAAGTTCTCACCTCCATCTACCAACCTTCTCAAATTATTGAACCACCAAATTTCTATTCCTATAGTAAACTTCCATCTTACCTTGTGACATAAGAAGAAAAGAAAAAGATGCTTCCACATTTTACTATCTTAAAAACTTCTACATATTTCTCTTCCTGATACAGATAAAAACAGTTTGCTCAGGAATTTGTACAAAAAAGTACAAATTATATTTGCTAAATATATATTCATAAATAAGGAAAATCTAAAGAATTGATGTGTAAACTTCTTTCCTCCCTTTCTGATACTGTTTTTCCCCCCTGTTAACTCACTTTCTTGAATTTAGATCACAGTTCACACGGACTGTATATGCTCCTTTAAAATAGTATTTAAGTTTAAGGGAATAGAACTCATCAGATTGAAGAAAGAAGGTGACCTCTATCCAATGCAGATTCAGTCTTTACCTTTTTCCATTGCTTGTCTACATTATTCCTCATAAATCATGTATCTGTTGACTTGTTTTCATCTGATCAGTGTTTTCGAAAAGCTTTTAATGTTGTCGACCGTAGTATCTTTTTGGACTAGCTGCAAATGATGGGAGTGGGGGATACCATGTTACAGTGGTTTGCCTCCTTCCTTGGTGGTTGGTTTCAGTCAGAGTTGATGAAGAGGGGTTGCACCTGCACCTCTTCATTTGTGGGGTGTCACAGAGCTTGTCTCTCTCCCCTCTCCTGTTTAATATTTACATGAAACTGCGGGGTGAAGGCATATGGGGTTTGATATAATCAGTATGTTGATGATACTCAACTTCATATCTCAACCTTGGGTTGTGCAGGTGAAGCTGTTGATGTATGACCCAATCTGTGGAAACTGCCGAAGTAGAGTGGAACGGACTTAGGCTCAATCCTGACAAGACTGAGTGACTGTGGCTGTTTGGGCCCCCAAGGTCAGGGGATATTTTTATTGTTAATCTTGGATGGGGTACCACGTCCCCATTTGCAGAGCTTGGGCCATACTCGGGATCACACCTTCTGCTTGAAGAGCAAATGGCAGCTGTAGCCAAGAGGGCCTTAAAGAGGTTCATCTTTTGTGCTGTTTGTGCTACATTCAAAGAGTTATTCACTGTTGTAACGTGCTGTACATGAGGCTACCCTTGAAGACCATCCAGAAGGTACAAAATGCAGTGGCATGAGCAGTAATGGGTGCTTTTCAGTATGCCTGTGTGTCACTGCTGATAGGCAAGTTGCAATGGTTGCCAGTTGCTTTCTCGATATAATTCAAGGTCCTGGTTGTTACTTTTAAAGCTCTTCCTGGCACAGGGCCTGGGTATCTGAGGACCACCTACCTCCAACTGTTTCTGTCTATAAAATATATTCTGGCAGAGTAAGTGTGCTCCAGATCCCTTCTTTTATTGTTGTCATTTTAATAGGACTGATGTCGCATGCCTTTGCTGTCATGGTCCCTGGCCTCTGGAACAGCATCCTCCCCCCAAGATATGGACTGAGCCCTCTCTCCTGGGAATCCAGAAAACCCTTATGACTTGGCTTTGGTCTCAGGCCTGAGGCTAATGTGTTTGCAGGATCCCTGGTCATTACAGTTGTTTTAATCCAGCCTGCTCATGGTGTGACAAATTTTGAATGATTTTATTTTATAAGTAACCCAGTTGTCATAAATTTAAACACATGAATAATAATTGTAATAAAAACATTCAAGTTTTGAAATGTTATATTTGTTATATATTTAGATAAATATATATGATATATGTTACATGTACTACTGTCTTGCTGTGCATCCTTTCTGTCTCAGTCTCGGACAGAAGACAGTTCAGTATTTTAAAGGCATTTCAGTCCGTGTCAGATATAAAGATGAAAAACTCTAAGAAAAAGAAGAACATTCAATTTGTTCACTGATCTTGATTGTAGCCTCAGAAAGCACATAGATAATTCGATCACAATCTTCTCTGTTATGGTAAAAATATAATGCATAATATCAAATTAATACATTCAAATGTTGCACAATCTAATCTGACTTTTTTTGACATTTTTAGCAGCAACCACATGGAATAACTTTTGTTCCTCTGTATTTAATCTACGAGTTATAATAACATAAATAGAGAAAAGTCCTATATTTTATTTTTCGGCCAGTTTCTTCAAATAGATTTGGAGTCTCTATTTTATATTTTATCATACTTTTAAGACTGATTTAGTCAAATCAAAATTTACTTGATCTAGATAAAATTATGAATGTGTACTTTTATTGTACCTATTTCATTATCTGTTTTCTGGGAAAGAAAGCATTTTCAATATTATTTTTATTCAGATTAGTGATTTCTCCCTGCATCCAGAAGATGGCAATAAACCCAAGTCTATGGCAGCTTACAAAGCTTTGAAAGAACAAAGCTTAGTTAAGCTTCTTTCTACCTCTTAAGAGCAACTTGTAACTTCAAAAGTTTCTGGGCAGGTCTTGTTGTTTGATTTAAAAATAGCAGTGTAGATCATCTTAATAATTTCATGTGGTTTAAGATATTACATATAGTAGTGATAAAGGAATTTAACGAACAGTCTTCCAATCCGTTCCACAACAAGTTCTTAAATAAATAACGGAGCTGTTTCTTTCTTTTTTGCCTTACCTAGTCTTACTTAATTTATGACATATTCATTATATTCTTCCATGTATTTGTTTATTACAATGTTTTAATCTCACAAATCAACATTTCACCAAATGCAGTGAAATCTTAACGATCTGCTGTTGAATAGATAAAACTGGGCTAGTTTGTCTGACCCAGTGATGGATTCATACATGTTGCACAAAACAATAATGTGGCTTGTTGGTATATGTCGCAGTGTGTTGTGTAAATTCAGCTAATAGCAGCTTTGTCTACATATCTAGTTTAGTAATGGCTACATAAACATACTTAGTATGAAGAATATGTTCGCATTCCTATAAACCTTTTTCTTTTTTGCTAACTCTGGTTTTTCTTTTGTTTCAGTTTCTAACAAAGCCCGGTGTTTCCATCTGTTGCCCTGTGGGAGAATGTGCATTTCCTAAACCAACCCTTTTGATTAGTTTTCAATTCAGTGTATTGTAAAATCCAGAAAGTGGATGAACTCCAGTAAGTGTTGAGGTTAAGTATATTAGCAAACTCATTTAGCAAGCCCTCCTTTTTCCTTCATTTCAGGAAGTTGTAGGAGCAGCATTGCGCAGTTTCTCTAAAGTACAGTAGATAAGTGTATAAATGCAGCCAACTGCAAATGTTTTATTAACTGTGGTTAAGCAAGACATGGCTTCAAGTGATTTGCAAATGCATATAAAGAACTTATCAGGCAATGTTCTCCTATTGGCTCTATCCAGATGTTTTGTCTTCGCATTGCCTGAAAATTCTAGAACTTGAAATCTAACAAACACATCTGCAAGCATCATGTCACCATTATACATAATCCACGCCGTGTAATTCAGTATGCAGCATTTTCACCATGATCATCTGCTTTCAGTTAATGTTCAACTTGATCTTTAGACAAAACCCATAAATTAGAAGAGTTTCAAAACCATGTTGAAACCTTGCCATATCATAGGCATATCCAAATCGATGTTGAGCTTCCTGGAATGAATGATGATTACAATGATCATACTGCTTACATATTTACAGAACTTTCTTTTGTAGTGCAATAAAGTAACTTTAACAATGAGGATCTGGACCGGTAATGATGCAGTATAACTCAACCCCCCCCAGTGAGGCACCACCTTGCTGTGGTTGGGGGGCTTGTGTGCTCTGAAGAAGATGAGAGCTCTGCCAGAG
>JANHZU010006579.1:190774-206043 GCA_032468055.1 Acrochordus granulatus | reverse complement strand
TTGCTGACAAAGGTCGGTATAGTCAAAGTTACGGTTTTTCCAATAGTAATGTATGGCTATGACATCTGGACCATAAGGAAATTTGAGAATTGAAGAATTATTGCCTTTGAATTGTGGTGCTGGAAAAAACTCTTGAGAGTCTCTTGGACTGCAAGGAGATCAAACCAGTCAATCCTACAGGAAATCAATCCTGATTGCTTATTGGAAGGACAGATAATGAAGATGAACTTCAAATACTTTGGCTATCTAATGCAAAGAGAGGACTCATTAGAAAAGACTATGAAGCTGGGAAAGATTGAATGCAAAAGGAGAAGGTGATGGCAGAGGATGACCGTTAATTTGATCAAACTATATAGAGACAGGGGACCTGACATGGGAGATAGGGACAGGGGACCTGACATGCTACGGTCCGTGGGGTCGTGAAGAGTTGGACATGGCTTAGTGAACAACAACAAAATGAATGATTCAATACTGAGCCAGGAGTAAAAAAGGATGTGTGAAAATCTCTGTTTTTAAAATATTCATAGAGAAATGTATAAAAAATGTTTGCTATATCAGTTAAGAACATGAATCTTTGGGTTCTATTTTAGTCCATTTTAAGACTACTAAGTGCATGTAATATTTTGGCAATTTGTAAGGGAAGTAATGGTTTTTCCAAAATATTTTTGTATTTATGCAAATGTATTGATAATATCTTTCTCAGTAGTTCTGGGAATCCACAATGGCTTTGGTCGGTCATTCACAAAGCTTTCTTTAGAGATAGCAGGGCTGTGCCTTTATATGGTGCTTTTGGAGTTACAAAATATTTCCATGTATTTTGTATTTCAAGTACATAGCCATACGTGCATACCTGTGTTGGACATAACATATCATCTGTAGAGACCAGCATGTCAGCTAGGCTCCCTTCCTCACTTTATTTTTGCTCCCTTTACAGATGCAACCAGGAAAAGCACATTCAAAGTTTATGGTTCTATTTTAGATTAAGACTTGAAGTTTGCAGTTAATGACTACAAAATGTAACTTGTAATGAGTGTTAATGACAAGTGAAAACAAAGGTTAATGTTGTATGGCTTGTTTCAAATTCCTTATAGCTCTTCTAGCGTGGTGAGAAATGAAAGTAAATGAGCAAGTAGAAAACTGTAGTTTACATTATAACCAATTTGTCCCTTCATTTTAGTAATCACCTTGACTGCATAATAGAAGCATGCTTAAAAATTACTCTAAGTGAAACTGATCTTAAAACAGGAATTTTTGAGTGGTTTAAGAGAAGATTATGTATGCATGTATGTGTATGGATGTATGTACATATATATAATATTTAACTTTTAAAAAGAGGTATTTTGATTGATAATGAGATTATTGCTCTCAGGTTTCATCACAAATCAGAAAAACAATCCTTGCCTTTATATTTAGAGTGGCATTATGCTTACTGCAGTAATTGTTAATCTTTGATGATATAATTCGCCAAGTACAGCTTCAATTGTATATTCAACATAATCTGAAGGAATTACAATTGCGTAGAGCACATTTCTTCCAAATGACATCTGATAACTCCAGTAGTTATTGATTTACTTATTAGAGTTTTATCCCACTTTTATTATTTTTATTTATAATTCAAGATGGCGAACATACCTTATATTGTTTCCTCCTATGTTCCCCACAACCACAGCCCTATGAAGTAGGTTTTGCTGAGAGTGAGTAACTTGTCCAAGGTCACCCAGCTAACCTAAGGCAAGTCTAGAACTCACAGTCTTGGTTTCTAGCCTGGTACCTTAATCACTAGACTCAACTGGCTCTCTCTCCAGTTCCTCTTATTTTTTTTGAGCTGAGAGTCACTGCAGATAGTAGTTACTCATGTGAACAGGAGATAAAACTGAGATGTTTATAGAACTTTAACACTACATTGCTTTGAAATTGCTACTTCTCTTTTTGTTTGTATTGAATGTCGCAGGATCTGAGGTTGCAGAGCTATTTCTGCATCAGCAATTTTTGTTTAAACCATTGGATTACTGAGTCCTCAACTCAGATTTTCTTGTTTTTGGCTTCTAAAGAATTGGAGCACTGCCTTTTTGGAATCTTTCATAAATCCTAATATTTGAATCTATGGTTTCTTTCAGAATGAAGTGGGCAAGTACAAGACATTTCTTTTATCTGTCATTTTTAAATGTTTAGCAGAATAGTCACAAATTTCTTCTGTTTCTGAAATCACTTTGCTGGAATATTGAACACACAAATTATTATATATGTGTATGCATGTATATGTGTGTACAGTATGTATATATGTATGAGCTCCTCTTAACTTGCTTCAGCTCCTGCCAACCTAGCAGTTCGGAAGCATGTAAAAATGCAAGTAGATAAAAAGGTGCCAGTCTAGACATGCCAGCCACATGACTACAGAAGTGTCTTTGAACAATGCTGGCTCTTCGGCAGTAAAATGGAGATAAGCACCGCCCTAGAGTCAGACACAACTGGCAGGGAAAAACTTTATCTGTTTTATATGTGTGTGAAGTGCTATATTTTTGATGAAAAGTTAATGTTTCAGTATATCATCATATGGGTCAGGTCCAGTTTTAATCTTTAGCATGTCAAATTAAAATATGAATTAGGTGATGGAAAACCACTCTGCCTAAAGAATAGAAATTCTAATCTGAGCTTCAGTCAGGTAGACAAAATAATTGCCTGGATTATCTACCCCAGTAGTGTCTAGTCAGATTGGCAGATCAATGCATCTTCAAAACCACAAAGCAAAATGATAATTTTATAAATTTATATACAAATGTATATTTGAACTCTGATTTGATTTGAGAGTCTCTCAATATTCAGAGGAAAATTGTTCTGTTTTCTGAACTGAATTCTGACTTTTGTAGTCAGCGCGTATCTCCAAAATGTCTTAAATTATGCATTTAAAAAAACACTAAATAGAGGGTGGTCAGCTTTTTCATCCTGGAAATATTTTCAGTGAAGTAAGCTTCTGGTGATGTGATTTAATCACTATAGAGGTTGGGTTGGCACATATATTTCAACTCTGCCTTCATCATATCAAACATCCCAGATGGAAGTCAATAATTTTGCTTCTGAATTTTAGTGGCATGATTTCAGGATGGTTCAGGAACAGAAGGCCATGGAATAATTACATCTTCATTATATGCTCTATGATTGAAGATGCTTTCTTCCATAAGCCAAGAAGTAGGTCCTACTTAAGGTGTTCTGAGATTCAGGGCTTCCAGAGAAGAAGTTGGATTCAGCAGTCTTTTTATGTACATGTAAGTAAGATAGTCCACAACTTACAACCAATTGTTTGGTGACCTTTCAAAATTACAACAGCACTGAAAATGTAATTTATGACCAGTCCTTACACTTATAACTGTTGCAGCATCCTCACACTTATGCGCCCAAAATTTGGGCCCTTGGCAACCAGCATGTATTTATAAGATAGCAGCATCAGAGGCGTCATGTGATTGCCATTTATGACCTTCCCAGCTGGCTTCCAGGAAGCAAAGTCAATGGGGGAAGCCAGATTTACTTAATGACTATGATTCACTTAACAACAATGGTGATTTGACACAGCCATGTCAAAAAATATAGTTAAATCAAGCGTGGCTCACTTAATGCTTAGCAATGGATATTCTTGTCTCAATTATGGTTGTAAATTGAGGACTAGGTTGCCCTCAAATAACAACTGTCCTGTTTAGCAATCATTAAAAGTTACAATGGCATTAAAAAGTAGGTTTACGACTTTACAATGGTTGCAACTTCTCTATAGTCATCTGATCACATTTGATTTGATTGTCAGGCATTGGACAACCAGCAGGCAGTTATAACAGTGGTAGCGTCTCATGATTTGTCAGCTGTCTTTTGACAAGCAAAGTCAAAGGGGAAGCTGACAGTAAGTCATAAGTTGTGGTCATATGACATTGTTCATAATGATTGTGGGTGAGTTGCTTAATGACCACAGCAGAATTGATATCATAGGTCAGGTTCAGTCACCATGATATTTCATTTAATTACGGATTGCTTAGGGATGGAGTTGCTGGTCCCAATTATGCTCATTAAGTGAGAACTGCTTGTACTTTTAGGACAGTCACTAAAGGTTGAAGTGTTGTTTATTATGAAAATTTTCATTGACCAGTTAATTATTTCTGCTGATACTGGAGGGTCCTAATTCCACTGTTCCTTACTGTTTCCTCAAGTAACTATTTCTTGAGTCCCAATTATTTAAAGGTTTCTTGCAAGTATCTAAGATTTTTGTACATGACATGAAATTGGATTAAGACATTATATTCTGTGAAAATAAAATTTCTTTCCAGGATGTTTGTCATTTCAAAGATAATTAGGTACAATTAGTATTTTGGATTTAAAATCATAAAACCAGTGAATATTGTTTACTCTAACATCAGTATTTTTTTAGGGTTTTATCACCTATGTTTCTGTTAAATACCTCCTCCTTTTGTTTGATATTTTCTGTATTTGGGTGAAGTTTAAAAATGGAGCAGATAATCTTCTGCCCAGGCAGTTTACTTATTTTTCAAACCATTTTTAAAAGGAGGTAGGAGAACCCAAAGACAAATATTATTTTGTCAGGACACCAGAAGATGACCACATGCTGTGATTTACTCTTGAATACTTCACTAACGGACAAGAAAAATAATTGCTAGGAATATTTTGAATCACCAAAACCTCAGAAATTATTCACAAACATCTATTTTAATAATTCCCTTGTCATTTTCCTTCCATATATAGTACAGTCTTGAAATGGAAATATTTCTTGCATTAAGTATGAAGTAATAGATCTATTTATATATAAATGTATAGCTCCCTTTAGTATTATCCTGTTGCTGACAAGATGACTACAACTCATAAAATCTGAGAAAAGCTGAAAAATGAGGTGGAAAAAGCAGCTAGAAATTTAGATTTGTGCCTTGAAATTTTAAAGACAAATAAGATGTTCTGTTTCAATAAAGAAATATTGTGGATGTATGGAATAGATTAAACTGTTTGTAAAATATTTCAGTGTAGACATTCCTTTTATAATATTTAATTTTATAATATATTACTTACTGTTTAGTGCACATATCAGAAAGCTTTTGGAACTTTCTAATTGATAAATTATAAGAAACAGTCCTCTTTTTTAGTCTTAAAATAACAGAGAAAAATGGTAGAGCCAAGTATATTTCCAGATTATAGTACAGTTTTTCATTCTTCCTCTGCTATTTTCCTTAAGATTAAATATTTGAAAAGGAAAATATTTCTTGTCTCATGTTTGAAAATAAAACATTGCTTAAGAAAAGTATAGCTGAAGTACTTTTGCAAGGCTAAAAACAGGAATGTTTAAAAATGTATAAAATGTATTTGCATTGAAATTTGCTTTCATTGAAATTTGATCTCATTTGACATGAGGCAGAACTCCTTAGAAATAAAACTCCAAAGCCTAAATGCTATACTTCAAAAATCTTTCTCATCCATTAACACCCACCATACTTTGAAATATTTCAGTATTCTATTTTAAAGCCATGAAATGCAATAACTTTGTGAAACAGGATCTGCTTTTCTCAATGCTAAGAAGCAAACCTGTTATTTGAGTGAAGAATGGGATCTACAAAATAGAAAGCTGACTAATCAAATTAGTTCCTCTGCTCTATGCATATTTCTAAAGGTTTTGGGATTAAATTGAAGTATGCTAATTCTGTCACAAGAGCTATTTAACTCTACTGTACCCACTGGCCTTCCATTGCCCTAAATCTTAGCTATGGATTTTTTCCAATGCTCTTAGATTAAAATATTGCTTTGCACTTCCTGAAGGTGTACTGAACTAGATAAAAAACAAAATGTGCTTAATGCTCCCTTCAATAATATTTTAAGAGGAAATCTGCTTTCATCTCAGTAAAGGATATAGATTGACGGAAAGCTTCATCAGGCTTAAAGTTAGAGACCATTGGTGCGTAGATGAAAACTATGAATGCCTGAAGACAACTGGTCTGTGGTATCTCCACCATAAATTTAGAGATTAATTTGTAAATCCCTGTATATCAGGATTTCTTAAAAGTGCTGCCATGGTGCTTTTAGTCATGTCAGAAAAACATTAAAGCCATGGTTAGCTGCCTCTGTTTATTTATTGACCAAGTAGGCTTCTTTGTTTGCTTTTTAACAGCCTTTTACAGAAGAGCACACTGAAGCCTAAATGATATCTATTCAGAGTATTGTAGAAAAGCAGCTGGGTAAAATTTATTCCCTTGAATATTAAATATTTCAAAATAATATTTTAATACTTTTATTATATAGTGCCTGAATATGGAGCTTGATTAAGAACCAAAGAAATGATCTTGATTGAGATCTGAAAGCCTGTGTACCATTCAAGTTTTTGTTCTTCAGATGGCTGAAGAGTATATTTTCTGCTAAGATAAATATAATAGTTTGGATTTCCTTCAGTATGGTAATCAATGAGGTGAAAAAACAGCAAGAAAAAAAGTTAAAAGAAAAACAATTGGATGAACAGGGGAAGATTGTTATTCTACTACTTGTCATCTGATTTTTTCCTACAGATACTTTCTATCCCTGTATATTTATTATTCTGTCTTATTGGATTTCTGTAGGAATGTAAAGAAAGAAACCAAGTCCAATTTTATTTCAGTGCAGCTAATTTTGCATGTAAATTGGCAATGCCAGAATATTTTCATCCCAATTACAGATCACAACCTTATATTCAAAATAGCTGTAGTCTCACTGGTGATTTATAGTCTTTGTAGTTTTAAAATTTCTGACAGAATTGTACAAGATACATGTTGAATTATTTGATGTAACGTATTTTATTAATACTTGCTTTCTTGAATTCTTATAGTTAATAGACTTAAAACATGATAAAATCAGTGCGTTATGCAATTACTGCATTTTAACTATGCATACAAATAGGAGGAATAATTCTATTAAGTGGAAGTGTGTCCAGTCAAGGATGTAAATAAAATAGAAACAATCTGGAAATTTGTATCAGTGAAAAAAACATATGCATTAGAAAAAGTTGCAGATGATATCAAATGTTTGCTAAAAGTCTGACAGAACCCTACAATACCACGGTAAGCAAATTTTGACTAAGCAGCATGTTCCTCGTTCAATGTGTGTTCAATTTTCATCATTTCTAGTAGTCTGATGCAGCTTACTCATTATTCAGAACAAAACATATTTACTTCTTTATATTATCCTGGCAAATGAGCTAAATTTAATTCATTAATAGATAAATAAATTACTGGCCAATAAAATGTTTTAACCTTCCCAGTTTAACCATATAAATCATTGGAAAGAAAAGTATTATTTGTTTACAACAATAACAAAATATTTCTGGCCTCTTTGTATGTTTCCCTTGTGATTTACCATAACCAAATTATTATTCAAGTCTAATTTATTTTTCCAGTCAGGATTGTTGATTTGTTTTAACTTGCTTAAGTTGACTAAATTATTTCATTTTCAATGAAATGTGTCAGAAGTCAGTAAAATCAGCAATTTGTTTTTTTATTTATGTATACTTATATTTTATTTTTCAGGAAAGAAACACAAAGCTGAATTTCAGCTTTTAATTGACCAAATGAAAAAGCGAAAGAAAAATGCAAATAAAGAACAGATAAAGGAAGAAAGACCGGAGCAGAAAGAAGCAAACACTGAAAAAGTACATATAGCAATTGGTATGCAATGCTAATTATGATAAATTATTGTGTATAATTTCAATAATTAAACAATAGAACATATTAATTTTCATAAGATTTGATCTAGTGAACTTCTAAAATTTTATTTTGCATATTTTTAGTTCTGTAAGATAGAATTGCTTCCAATGAAATGTATGTTTGTGACTTGCTTGTACACTAACTTGTTTACTAAAATCTCAGGTTGAACAAGGAAGGTTTGGCATACATTTGAAAAAAGTTTTTCAAGTCATAAAGATGCACTGTTTGAACAAGTATTTATACTATGTTCCATGTCAAAGAAAGATCACAGAAAAGGAAATTGTAATGTGGTGTCCTTAGTTCTCTGAGCTTGGTTGTTTGCTTGCAGACATTTTATTACTCAACTAGATAACATCACAGTGATAATGATTAATACAGATTATGTTACCTAGTTGGGTAATGAAATGTCTACTATGCTATGAATAACTGTATAAAAATGTGTACACTAAGGAAATGTGCATAGAGGGTCTATGTTAGGGATCATTGCATGGAAAATGTACACATTGGAAAAATATATAAAAAAATACAAGATTTCGAAACAGTCGGCTGCTGGAAAGGACAATATTGAATAGGAGCCTGGAATGTAAGATCTATCAGTCAAGGGAAGCTGGATATGGTTGAGCATGAGATGGCAAGCCTGAATATTAACATCTTGAGAATCAGTGAATTAAAATGGAGGAAATGGGTGAATTTAATTCAGATGACCACAACATCTACTACTGTGGGCAAGAATACCTTAGAAGAAATGGAGTAGCCCTCGTAGTCAATAAAATAATGGGAAAAGCAATATGGGGGAACAATCTCAAAAACAACATAATCTTGGTTTGAGTCCAAGGCAAACCATTCAACATCATAGTAATCAAGTCTGTGCCCCAACCGCTGATGCTGAAGAGGCTGAAATTGACCAGTTCTATGAAGACCTACAACACTTTCAAGAACTCATACCAAAAAAAGATGTCCTTTTCATCATAGGGGATTGGAATGCTAAAGTAGAAAGCCAAAAGTTAACTGGAATAACAGGCAAGTTTGGCCTTGGAGTAAAAAATGAAGCAGGGCAGAGGCTAACAGAATTTTGTCAAGAGAATATGCTGGTCATAACAAATACACTTTTCCAACAACCCAAGAGGAGACTCTATACATAGATCTCACCAGATGGTCAACACCAAAGTCAGATTAATTATATTATTTTCAGCCAAAGATGGAGAAGCTCTATACAATCAGTAAAAACAAGACGTGGAGCTGACTGTGGCTCACATTATCAGCTTCTAATTGCAAAATTCAGGCTTAAACTGAAGAAAGTAGGGAAAAGCACTATGTCATTCAGGTATGACCTCAGTGATATTCCTTATGAATATTCAGTGTAGGTGAGGAATAGATTTAAGGGATTAGATCTGGTAGACAGAATGCCTGAAGAACTATGGGCGGAGATGTGTAACATTGTATGGGGGTAGTTACTAAAACCATCTAAAGAAAAATAAATGGAAAAAAGCAAAGTGGCTTAAGAAATATCTGAAGAAAGAAGGAAAGTGAAAGGAAAGAGAGAAAGGGAAAGACATACCCAACTGAATGCAGATTTCCAGAGAATAGCAAGGAGAGAGAAGAAGGCCTTCTTAAATATACAGTGCAAAGTAATACAAGGAAAACAATAGACTGGGAAAAACTAGAGATCTCTTCAAAAAAATTGGAGATATCAAGGGAAAGTTTTGTGCAAAAATGGACATGATAAAAGACAAAAATGATAAAGACCTAACAAAAGCAGAAGAGATTAAGAAGAGTGGCAAGAATACACAGAAGACCTATACAAGAATGATCTAAATGTCCTTGATAACTGTGATGGTGCAGTCACTGATCTCGAGCTGGACATCCTGGAGTATGAAGTCAAGTGGGCCTTAGGAAGCATTACTAACAACACAGCTAGAGGAGGTGACAGGATTCCAGCTGAACTATTTAAAATCCTAAAAGATGATGCCATTAAAATGCTGCATTCAGTATGCCAGCAAATTTGGAAAACAGTGGCCACAAGATTGGAAAAGATTAGTTTGCATTCCAATCCCAAAGAAGGACAATGCCAAATAATATTCAAACTACTGTAAATTGCACTCATTTCACATGCTAGCAAGTTTATGCTTAAAATACTAAAAGCTAGGCTTCAGCAGTATGTGACCCAAGAATTACCAGAAGTACAAGCTGGGTTTCAAAGAGGCAGAGGAACTAGAGATCAAATTGCCAAAAAACAATTGCCTGGATTATTGAGAAAGTATGGGAGTTCTAGAAGAACATCTGCTTCTGCTTCATTGACTATGCTAAAGTCTTTGATTGTGCAAAGGTAAAGGTTTCCCCTTTCAGTTGTGTCTGATTCTAGGGTGTAGTTTTCATCTCCATTTCATAGCCAAAGAGTCAGCATTGCCTGAAGATGCTTCTGTGGTCATGTGGCCGGTATGACTATATGCCAGGGCACACTGAAAGCTGTTACCTTTCACACCAAGATAGTACCTGTTTATCTACTTGAATTTTACATGCTTTCAAACTGCTAGATTAGCAAGAGCTCACCCTGTTACATAGCACCTGGGTCTTGAACTCGGGCTGACAACTTTCTGGCTGACAAGCCTAGCATTTTAACCAGTCAGCCAGTGCACCCCGCTTTTTGATTGTGTGGATCACAACAAACTGTGGCAAATTCTAAAGAGATGAGAGTACAAGTCCATCTTATCTGTTGCCTGAGAAACCTGTATGCTGGTCAAGAGGCAACAGAACTGGATTTTTTGAACAGCAGATGGGTTCAAAATTGGGAAAGGAGTACGACAAGACTGTATATTGTCACCCTCCTTATTTAACTTATATCCAGAGTTCATCATGCAAAATGGCAGGCTGTGTGAATCACAAGCTGGATTTAGGATTTCTGGGAGAAATATCAACAACCTCAAATTTGCAGACAGAAAGTGAAGAGGAATTAAAGATCCAGTTGATGAGGGTAACAGAGGAGAGTGCAAAAGCTGGCTTGAAATTCAACATTAAAAAAACTAAGATCATGATATCCGGTCCCATCACTTCTTGGCAAGTGGAAGGAGAAGAAATACAAGTAGTGACAGATTTTATTTTCTTGGGCTCCAAGATTACTGCAGACAGTGAAGAAAGATGGCAAACCTAGACAGCATATTAAAAAGCAGAGACATCACCTTGCTGACAAAGGTCCATAGAGTCAAAGCTATGGTTTTCCCAGTAGTAATGTATGGGTGTGAGAGCTGGACTATAAGGAAGGCTGAATGCCTAGGAATTGATGCCTTCGAATTGTGGTGCTGGAGAAAACTCTTGAGAGTCCCTTGGATTGCAAAGAGATCAAAACAATCAAACCTAAAGGAAATCAACCCTGACAGATATTAGAGCTGAAGTTCAAATCACTGGATACGAAGAGAGGACTCATTGGAAAAGACTGTGATGCTGGGAAAGATTGAAGGAAAAAGGAGAAGGGGTTGGCAGAAGATGAGAAAATTAGATATCATGTTTATCAATGCAATGAACATGAGTTTGAGCATACTCCGGGAGACAGTGGAGGACAGGGAGGCCTGGTGTACTGCAGTCCATGGGGTTGTGGAGAGTTGGACATGACTTAGTGACTGAACAACAACAAAATGAATGATTCAACACTGAGCCAGGACCCAGGAGTAAGAAAGGTTGTGTTAAAATCCTTTTGTTTTTTAAAATCTTCGTGGATAAATGTATAAAAAATGTTTGTCATCAGTTAAGAGCATGAATGTGTTGGTACTTTGGAATGCTGACAACTTTATATCATTTCTGAAAATGTGAAAGATTTGCAGCATTTGTTAGATTGTTAGATGCAATTCTTAGATTTGCTAAATGTAATGAAGAATATGTATTGTAGGATGTAATGAAGAGTATTAGATTTATTAGATGAAATGAAAAGTATGGATGTGAAAATGAATATATCAAACACCAAGTTGACAGAAAACTGAAAATGCAAGCAATACACACATGGTGAAAAAGTAAGCAAGCAGATGATTTTGTATATCTTAATAGTGTTTGCTGAAGATAAGAAAATGAATGGAAAAAATTTAATAGATGCAAATGCTAATAGATAATGAGTAACATCATATATTTCAAAAGAAGCAAAATATCTCTCTGGAAAGACTGCCCAGTTTATTAAGCAAAGAGTTGAATGCATCAGAAGGAGCATAAGAGTAAGTTGAATACAATGGAAATAGATTACTTAAGTGTGTATGGCAACAAAGTTTAAAAAACAGGCATCTGGACTGGGTGAGAGTCTTCACAGACATGTTAAGTGTGTATGGTAAAACAGAGAAATATGTCAAGAAAGAATGTGTGTGAATGAATGTGGTTTAAATAAAGTGAATGATCAACAGGAGAGAAATGAAGTGATTTGGCCATGTACGGACAATGAATGAAGATCAGATGTCAAACAAATACATGAAGGAAAATTGGCTGAGAGGAAGATGAATACTGAGAAAGTCAATTAAATGGAGCTGAGATCTTTCAAAAGAGACAAAAATAAAGTCTAGAGAACAAGTTCAATTGTTATATAATGTGGTGGAAGTAAGGAAATGATGGATGAGGAGATAATAGTGAATTATGTTGGTATAAATTAGATTTACTGAGATTTCCTTTTCTTTCTTTTATCTCCTGTGTCAGATTTCTTTTGCTTAAAAATACTTTTTATGAACTTTGCATACTATTGCTTACAGTGAAAAAAATGCCATGACTCTCTCCATGTGTGTGTATTTGAAATTTGATTTTTTTTAAATGATCATTATTTACTTTTATTTATGGATGGATTCATTTTCTGTACTTCTATGGAAAACTTTTTATTTTGTGCTTTCATCTTGGCAGTCACTTCTTTTTAAGGATCTAAATCCCAACTCTTCTCAAGTTAACAAGTTAGGTTTTCTGCCTGTCACTGAATCTTGACCTTTTTTTTATAGTAAAGCTCTTTTAAATAAAAATAAACAGAAATACCAAGTTGTTTTTTGAAACTTGCTATTCACATCTTGAAGCCCAAAAAATTTGAAAGGCTTCCAGAATGTATTACTTTGGTTTGTCTAGCAACAGTATTCTTTTTTTGTATGGAAAGGAATATTATTGGGTGGGAGGATACCAAACGTATAGTCTGCAGTTCTTTTTATATGCATCGTTCCATAACACTGAAAGACCGATCCATACTTCTAATTAAAATAATAAAATTATACTGAAAGACTGGTTCACAAAACTGCTTTATCAAAAAGGACTTGGTTTACTTCTGATTTAAGAGCTTCACAAGAATAAGATTTCTGTGTTCATTATTCATTTCATCACTGAAGGAGTAGCTTTTTCTGCAGGTTTGCTGATCTCTCTATGAGGTGTTAAAAAAGAATTCTTGTTTACATATCTACTTGTTTCTCTTGCCTGTTCCTTTTCTTCCAACACGAGAAAGTAATTGTATCATTTAAACTCTAGATTTGTGTTATATGGCTTTTTTAAAAAAAATACAAAATTCAACCATTTTACAAAGTTTAGCAGTAAGTAGTTTTAAATGGATTTTCCAAGTTCTATGCAACATACAAACTAGTATATTAATATACTATATATTAGTGGGCTGCAGTGGCTGAGCAGTGGTTAAGACACTGGGCTTGTCAGCTGGATGGTCGGCAGCTTATGCTCAAGACCCAGGTGCCATGTTACAGGGTGAGCTTGCAAACACTGGCTCCCTCCACTGTGAATCTGAGATGAGCTCCATCCCCGAGAGTTGGCCATGTCAGGCAGGGGAAACCTTTACCTTTTCTAGACCTTATGTGAAAGTGTTTCAATTATATACTAAGGAAATAGGTATTTGGTCTTTCTACTAGGAGAAAAATTCAGTGTTGAAGAGCAAATCAACCAGGCCTCTGTCAGTGATCAGTCCCCTGAAACAAAAGCTCGAGACTTGGAAGAAAGCCACTCTTTTATTGACACCTTTCAGTCCTCTGCATCCTCAAACAGGTATGTATATGTGGGTATGCAAAGTTTGTGATTAGAGAAGTATGCCCAAAATGTAAGAATGTTGAATTTCAATACAGTTGAAATTACTCTGTATCTGACAAGTTACTTTAAAGTACAGTACAGTATATAGCATTTCATTTCACTACATATTTTGTCTCTGGGGTGTGAAATTATAGTCTAATATGTAATTGCATTTTATAGATATATAGAAATCCATAGACATATCATACCCACAGGATGTATATGTTGAGCAGTGTTTCCTATTTCTTTGTTTTTGACGTAATCCATCCATCTAGTTAATTTCCATTCCAGCTGTTGTTACCTACTTCTCCAGTCTCCTGGTTTCCAAGGTATAATTCCTATTTCACTGTGATTGCTGTTTTACAGATTTATTATTGCGTATCAGGTGTATATTGCAGCATATGTAACCATGTATAACAGGATTCTTTGCTGTTTTTCTCTTGGTCCTTTTCTATGCTTTGCTGTGTTCTGTGTTTGGAAGTCTCTTCAGATCAGATACCATTTTCCACCAAGCCATGTGGAGTTGTGCTTGAAGAAATAAAAATAGCCTTGGCTCTTTAAATTTATTGGTCTTATCCAGTAGTATCCTTCTTCAGGGCAGTAGACACTGAAGCATATTTATTATTGTGAATGTACAGTATTACCAACTTGTAGACAAGTTTCAAAAAATCCTTCAAACAGAATAGGATAGAAATTTAGAAAGCTGGCTTATACTGTATTATTCAGAACATTAATCCTTGCAGCTCAGCAAAGTTTATTCCAACTACCAATTGCCCAGCTGGTGATTTCAGGGTGACTTAGCCCTCTCTGGAGATACCAGAAATTGTATGGACTTTTTATTTACCATGAAGCTCCTCTCATGCAATGCCATGTTCATAAAAACAAAGAAAAATGTTTGACTTAAATTGAGTCAAGCCATTAGTTCATGTATTTCTTTGTTGTTTGCATGGATTGGCTGCAATTCTGTGGGCTTTTAGAAAAGCATTTTTCCACTTCTGGAAAACTCCTTTGCTTTCAGATCTTGAAAACTATCACTAAGCTATGGCCTTTTTTCTGGAAACTTCTTAATGAAAAGTGACAGAAAGTTAGTGGTATTGGTGAATTATCCTTTTGTTTTTGTCTTAAAATATTTTTGGCTATTCAGTTGTTGTAAAGGTCTTAATGTGCATATTATTTTATTCATTCATGCTTCAGAGATGAACTTTATAAGGTTTTCCATGTTTGTTGTGAAGAAAAAAAATGAATAGGCACATGTGAATGTACAGCATATAAAAGAATTTGGAGAGGGAAATTGGCAGTGTCAGTTATATTTTGAGAAAAAAGTTTTTGAAAATTTAAATGTGAGCTTACTTTGGAACATATGGTTCCCATTGTTATTGTATCTCTGGCTAGCAGAGTGCTAAAGCCAAATAATTGAACAACACTTCTGTGTCTGAATATTAAAATATTCTAATTCATTTATAAGCATCTCCCCAGTGAGGCAACATCTTGCTGTGGTTGGGGGGCTTGTGTGCTCTGAAGAAGATGAGAGCTCTGCCAGAGGTTCAACCA
>JANHZU010006579.1:120491-132999 GCA_032468055.1 Acrochordus granulatus | reverse complement strand
GTGATGCTGGGAAGGATTGAAGGGAAGAGGAGAAGGGGACGACAGAGGATGAGATGGATAGATCGCATAGTCAGTGTGATGGGCGTGGGCTTGGGAAGACTCTGGGAGGCAGTGCAGGATAGGGGGGCATGATGTAATTCAGTCAATGGGGTCACGAAGAGTTGGACACGACTGCGTGACTGAACAACAACAACCCTGCTATAAATGATATGAATGTCTGAAACACTTTGGTTCAGTTCTGCTTAACTGCTTTCAAAGCATGAATCAGAGAAGTTTGCCTCCTGATGCAGGAGGTCTATCTTTAGCAATTGAAAAATTGTTGACTGGGGGTGAATTAAAAGGGTCACATGAGCCCCCATCCATTGTGTATACAGTACATTCCAATGCAAGTAAAAGAGTAGTCTCTTGACATTTTTTGTACTCTCTTGTGAACATGCCTATTCCTAGGCCATCAATGCTTTTGCAGAAGAAGTGTGTGTGTACTCATCTTATGGCTTTTTGTTTAACAATGGTTCAAAGTACTAAAGAAAATGACTGATGATCTATCCTCAAAGTTACAATTATTACACCATTCCTGGGGTCATGTGATTGTGATTTGAGCACTTGGCAACCAGGTTGTATTTACAATGGTTGCAGTGTCCTACAGGCCACATCAAGTCAGTATGTGAACCTTCAAATGACTCTCCAGAAACCACGCTGGAGTCTGTTTTGATTGGCTGTAGCTCACCAAAACAAAGAGCTCTCCTGAAGGAGTACAATGTAATGGGGTGTAATGGGGAAGGCAGAGAAGACAAGCTTATTATTTCATAGTATTTAATTTTAGCTTGATCCATTAGCTGGGAACATGGGCATCTGGTACAGGTCACAGTGACAATGCATGAATAATAATATCATTGCACAAATGAAAAAAATAGAATTTGCATCAGCAATAGAATTGACTGACAAAATTGCATCATTTGCATCATTAATGTGATAAAGTCCTGATAAAATGGTTCGCTGGTGAATTCTGGGTGTTGATGTCCACAAATCTTAAAATTACCAACTTTGAAAAACACTGCTGTAAACCATTAACAATTATTAACAAATGATGATGATTGGATTCATGCCATATACTAAGCCAAAACCAAGTAAACTACATTAGTAGGATGTAGTGCCATGTGTGAATTCAGCCTCTGTCAGATCATCTGCCATCTGATCATCTGGCAACTTGATTTTTTCCTCATTCCCTTCTCTTTATTTGCATATTTTTAATTGTGCCACTTTCTTAAATCATCTAAATTAACAATATTTGCATATTGTTTGCTTTTATTATCTTCAACCTCTTTCTTTGGTTCTTTTTTTCAGCCACTGTGTTTATTTTGTTGAAGGAGGAAGAATTATTATTATTGTTAACATGAATAATGAACAAGAGTTTTACATTGGAAAGGGAGGCTGATTACCTTTTATGGGGTTCAGGACATTTCTATTTAACCACCACGGCAGTCTCTTGGAATGGTTTGTGCCCTATCTCATCCATGATCCACACTTTTATCTTTTACTATAATGGTTTGAAATAACAGCCAAGCTTGTTGAAATCACTTTCTAACTTCACTGACTCTTGCTTTTTGAGAAATCCCTTTTAAAATTAAATGTGACTTCACTTTCCAGCCAATTTGCAGCTCAAAGCTAAGCTGAATTAAATTCTGTTGTGACTGTTGTTCCCATGTGATTCAGCAATTAGCTCATGGGAATTGCTCCACATGAAATCATGAGATGCCTCTGCTCATGACTATGCAGAGGAATTACAGATACATGGCAGAGCACATGGCTTGCTGTATTTATTTGAACATATCCAGATAAAAAAATGTGTGATCTTTCAAATGTTTTCAACTTGACACATGTCAGTGTTAACCAATTTGGCCAGTACTGAGGTACAGTGAGATATAGGTAGGATTGCCCATTACTCACTTCTGCAAGACAGTGGCTAGTGATGTGATTGCCCGCTCCAAAACAATGGAAAACACCTTCCTGGCTGAGAAGGTAGTGGCAAACTAGATTGACATGTTGCAAGGTGGTGTCCTATGTTCCTTAGTTTGATAAGGTCAATCAATAACCTACCTTAGATATTTTGCCTAAATCCTTTGTCATGATCTGAGACTGAATGGAATAAACTAATGTCTGCTTTCTGAAATTGTAATAATGGTAGGTTAGTTTTAACTAGTTTGTCAAGTGATCATGCTTTGCTTGATTCACACATGGGATCAAGCCCTAACCAAAGAAATATCATTATTAGTATAACCAGATATACATGAATAAAAATTAGGACACATTAATTTGCACAGCTTAAATGTACATATGCATAATCTGCCCTGGGATGTATCACTACCACACTTTGAACAATTATATAGGCACTGAAATTTAGCCATTTTGGCACTGATGCTTCTAGCTTTCGCCCAGGAGCACATTATGTTTTATCTCTTGTGACTTTTTATGATACATTTCATGAGTATATTATGTTCCTTCATCACTATGTGCTTGCTATCAATGCTATCATTAGTTTGGAAGATATGAAACATTTTAATTGTCTTCCCAAAGAATAGGTATTCTTAAATCAAAAATTACCATCGCCAACTTTCTTCCACAAGCCATTTTATATATGCCCCCCTCAGGGAGTTTTCCCCTAAAAAGTCACAATCTAATTCTGTTTCTATTCAAGTGATAAAGTGATATTCTGTCATCTCAGCTTCTTTCGCTTCCTAATATAGACTCTTACTCAGGATACACAATTTTTGTCTCTTAGGATAAGAGAGATTTCTGGTTTTATTGAACAATTTTTACCAAGTTTCTTTCTAATAAAAGGTAAGGTTTATGGAAAATTGAACTCAATCCCTGGTGATTCATAGACCATAAACCAAGTTTTTTTGCAGCAGCATGGAACTGGTTTTCTAATGTACATTCTTGGGATTTTCTCATTCTGTTTTATAGGCCTGACCCTACTTAGCTTCCAGACTTAATAGTTGGCAGCAGTAGCTTTATATTCTCCACACAAACACATACATGGCTCTTAACTTCTCTGCTAGTCATCTTTCTTCCAACACTCTTGTAGACCAGAATGCTTCCCCCCACTAGCAATTTTCAAAAAATTGTCATCTTTCCTGTCATATATTACAGTATTCTGAATATAGAATTGTCTCTTTATGTCCTCCTAGTCCAATTTCCAATCTATGGACAACTTGGACATTTTGAAAGATTTACTATTATTATACTGCATAATTATCCAGCATGGTTTCTTTATTTTTTTGTGGGATCACACTGAGATGTGCCATTTGCAAAAAGGCACCTGGTTAGAAATTGGGAGACTGTGAATTCTAGTCCTGCCTTTGGACCAATCACCCTTTCTCTCAGCCCAATTCACCTCACCGGATTGTTTCACATAATCATTCTGTAGCAGGTCCATCATACTGCTGCATTCTGACCAGCTGAAACTTCTGAGTGGTCTTCATGGGCAGTCCCATGAAGAGCATTTTGCAATAGTTGAGCTGTGAGATTAGGTGACCGTATCTTCCCTTCTGATCCAGGAAAGGGGGCAATTGTGAATTAGATAAAGCTGTGCCAAGGCTTTCCAAGTCACAGCTGCCACATAGTCATTAAGCAGGAGATGTGAGTCCAGGAAACCTCCAGATTCCATACCACTCTCAAATGGGGAAGTGCAATTCCATCTAAGGTTAAAAATGGAATAAGCCAGATCTGGATGGCCCTGACAACCACAGCCATTCAGTTTTGAAAGGATTAAATCAAAGCCAGTTCCTGCCCATCAGATCTTCATAGCCTTCAAGCACAGAAGAAAATTTCAACAGCCTCACTGGTTTGGTCTGAGGTTGAAGGGTATAGTTTGATATAATTAACATATTGATGATACTGAACACCAAACTAGTGGATGATTTCACCCAGTAGTTTATCGAGATGTTAAATAAAAGGAGAGAGAGAGGGTTGAGCCTTGTGGTACTCCACAAAATAGGTGTTCCTAGGGAGCAGTCTCCCCCCACAACCAGCTCCAACTGGAACTGGCCCCAAAGTAAGGAAAAGAACCACTATACAACAGTGTCCCATCAAAAACTCCTGGCTCAGAAGAAGATAATTGTTGAAAGTATTGCCAGCCACCAGGAGATGCACCATTTCCTTCCTGACTTTACCACCATCATCTATAAGTGTATTGAGGCTGTCTCCATAGTAGATCCCAGTCTGAAACTTGTCTGAAACAGCTCTAGACCACCTTCCCTGGGACTGTTTATGGAAGTCTGAGTTTCAGACAGAAATCTTTTTCCTAAACCTTTCTCTTTTTTTTCCTGGACATTACAGACAGGAAACCTGGATCTGTTGGGGAACTATGCCATTTATTCCAGATCTGCAACTAGACAATACCAATAGGATTTAGAGACCTACAATGTTTTGTTTTCAGAAAACAGCCTTTCCTGGGTAACAACAGAGTGCTCTTATTTAGAATCAAATATTTGGAACTTGTTGGTTCATTGCATTTGTAAGAAAAAAATATGTATGCTGACAAGAATTTTCTAATTGGAATGCCTAATTGAGGGGCTGGAAGCAAATAATCAAATGTAATAGATGGTGATTGAATTTTGTTCAGGCAAGAATTCCTTAAAATGTTAAATAGAAGCATTCACACAAATGTTATGCATGACAAATTCAAATCCTTTGAGAGAAGAAAAGATATGGAAGGATTCCAAACTATCAGATACATGGCTTTATTATAAGATATGCTATAGTTAGATTTCAATTATATTCCCACATCATGAGCCATAATGAATAACTCTTACCATTAAAAAACGTTGGGCAAGTAATTTATATTACAGAAAAGTAATTTTGGGGTAGGAATTTAAAATATTACAGCAGCTTTATATTATTTGCCGTGTATCAGCAAGTTTACTGTTTTCAAAACAAATTTAGTTTTCTTTCATGCTCTTTTGCTGGTGCAAAATAATGTTAAATCAAATGCAGGATCCAAAACTAATAATTAAGGTTCACTGCAGCATTTATTGTGAACAGTGTGCACTGAAATAATTCCCTCTAGGTAATAGTGGGAGGAACTCTTGCAAACAAAAGAAGGCATTCATATTTATATATTTCAGAAAGGAGGAGTACATGATGCAATTCTACCTATGCATAAATAATCAATGTTGTAAGCATAGATATTCATAAGTAACAAATCTCAAATTACTTCCCCGTCCTTCTACTATTACTATTTTCAAGAAAGGATTATTGCCTTAATGAAAGAAACATATCAGTTATCTGACCACTGAAAATTTGATAAAACTTACTGAGAACCAGGCATTCCAAAGTAGCATTTTTAATGTGCCAGTTAGCTCACATTCCTTCTGTGTTTCCATTTTGCTAATCCACTCCCATTCTTCTAAGAATTTGTTTTCCTCAAAATAAAATAAAGAACAAGGGAGGGCCACAGATTTAAAATGTGAGAATATTAGCTAATAGTTTTGCTGTCATTCTATGAGACATCACATGTAATGGCATCTTACTATTCCTTGGTTGTATGTTGATTGATTTAATATGCATACAGTTATTATGAAGCAAAGAAGAGGCTTTATGGAAAGGCACATGGGCTTCCAGATGTATCTTTCCAGATGGACCAATGTAGTCAATTGGTGAAATTATCAGAAAACCATCTCTATAGATATTACAGCATTCCAGACAAATGGACCTCTAGTCTCTCTTGAATGTGAGGTGAAGGAGACATTATCATTTCCCGTCATAGCAAAAACAAAAACAAAAGTTTTCAGTATGGGACCTAAGAACAGAATTTGGATACATGCTGCATTTTCTTGTGATTGTAAATACCGCAAAGAAGGCTCTCTCCCTCCCTTATTGTCCCATAGATCCTTTTACCATGGATTCTAAAGCTCATTTAAAGTATATGGAAAGATGCTTCCTAAACTGTGTAGAGAGAGGTTATCTTTCGGGGATTTGGATCCCAGGGTGTAAGAACTGCAATTAACTTGAACTGGGCACAGAAATGGATATGTAAGCCTTTTTGGAATAGGTTCATGATCTCCTTCTCCTCTTCCTCCCCCCTCCTCTCTCCAAAAATCAGGCTCTGATATTTCATTGAGTGTTGATGGTACCATTGTTTTTTGTGGGGCAAGGTTCATCTACAGTAGCTGTTTCTTAACTGGCCATCCTCTAGGAATTCGTTTTATGCTTTTTCAGTTTCCACAGCAGTGTTAAATCCTCAATAGGTAATATTACCTGGGTCATAAAGAGAAATGTGACCGTTTTAATTTTCATGTTTTTTAACAGTTTCAGCTGGCATGGTCAAACAGCTCACAGGAAAAACTTATTATGGAAATTATTTATTTTTGCACTAGCTAAATATAATTATCTTTTGCTTTTCCTTTCCTACATCCTTCCCAAATATCTTGCTAGCATTATGAGATGAAAATACCTCATGACCTGAACACTTGGGCTTTTTCCTTGAGTGTATGCTTGGTGGTTAAAATATTTGTCACTAACCTTTGATTTCTGAAGATTTTGGGGGCAGCTAACAAATGTAGAGTTGGGCAAATCAGTGAGACGTGTTACATATCTATGTTTATGTGTAATACATGATTTACAAGTGATTTTTTCCTAACATATTGCTTTTGGGGAAAACTTTCTCCTAGCAAGGTACATATCTGGCACCGTTTTTAAAATGTAAATTGCACTGTAAAAATGAGAAAAGCATCAAGGTTACTATTGAGTCATATTCTGGTTCACAAATGGTTTTAGGCTGTGGGTTACATTTGTTGAATCAATCCTAATATAAAACAGGTGGGATCAAACTGTTTTTAGTACTTACATCATTGACTATTATCTTACCTACTCTCATGCAGAATGGTGATCTTGGTGATAAGTGTGGAATTCTACTACAACTCTTGCTCTGAAAAGCCATTTGTGTGGAAATCCTTGATTCTCCAGAAGAAGATACAGTTTCTGGTATTTGAATCATGATGCTGGGCAAAGCATCAGATGCATTATTGGGGCTTTCTGAGCCAGAGCAGCAGATTTTATTCTGTTTAAGTTCTTGTTGATGTGGCATATTGCATTTCCTGAATATTAAGAAAATGGCCTTTGAGAGATCTAGAAGTGGAAGAATTTTGCACAAAATGCTCTCCCCCTTCTCACCCCATGTTAAAATAAATTTTTAAAAATCGTTAAAAATGTTCCTGGCTCTTGCATTCATATAATGGAAAGAATTGTCCTGTATAGAATGAATATGAGCCAGTTTCATCCTTCTCCCTTCTCTGCAGTGAACAGTGGAGATTGTTTTGCTGTGCTCGGTAATAATATGAGAAATGTTCTGTTTAGGAATTAAAAACTGGAACAAAGCATTAAGGAACAGAACAGTGCATTTCAGCAACCTAGGTTTATCTTAAAATATGCTTACCGCATCCTGAATTTCATCTTACCATAAAGAGATTTTTAAAAAAAACATCCTTGTAACAATTTAACAACATAATTCTATTCATTTGTCAATTTCATTGATTCAGTATGCCTTAGTCTCATGATCTGGAGTACAGGTAGCACCAAAGTCTGCAAATAGAATTGATTGTGATAGAGATAGAAGATGTTGGGTTAGAAATGAATATAGTTGTCCTTTTGGCTTGAAGAGGAAGATGAAAAAATATTCTGGAGGAATAAAACAGCAAATTGCTTTTATACTGTTACCAAGAAAATGACATGTCCTTGAAACAGCACAAGACCAACTCACTTTGAAGAAGATGTTATTTTTAGAGTAATGTTCGATGGGCCATTCTAAACTCACATATTATTCCTTTATTCCTTATTATTTCTTGCCATTAACGGAATTGAAATAATGGTTTAATTTTACAACTGTTTTAAAAAATCAACATCTATCATTTTAGAAGTACAGTATTTTTATTTGGACACACAGTTTAGTTTACCTTTTAGCATGTGACTTACACAGGTACTTGTTACTGATGGGTTTTTTTTTTGTATGCAACTATTCTAATATATAGAATATATATATATATATATATAATATATATATTGGCAGTGGCCAATGCTGGGCTTGTCGGCTGGAAGGTCGACAGCTCGGCAGTTTTTCATAACAGACCGAGATCCCATTACCTGCCCCAGCTCCTGCCATGTTCAAAAGGATGTAAAAATGCAAGTAGATAAATAGGTAACATCTTTGGTGGGAAAGGTAGCAGCATTCTGTGCGCCTTGGTATATAGTCATGCTCGCTACATGACCATGAAAGCATCTTCAGGCAGTTCTGGCTCCCTCGGCCGTGAATTGGAGATGAGCATCAGCCCCTAGATTCAGCCACAACTGGCAGAGGAAACCTTGACTTTTTTATTCTAATGTATGCTTCTTTACTGAAGTATTTTTTCATTCACACATATGAAGGCAAGTTTTTCACAAGCATTTCTAGCTAAAAGCAGCTGAGATCAGGAAATTCTATTTGCAGTTAGTATCTTACCCATAGCGGATTCCACTTACAGTATTTTCTGCTTGTTTATTTCTCTGACATGCCTTCCTCGGGCAACGTCTTTTTTCTGCTTCAGTCCCCTGATGTTGCTTTTGTCTCATCTCCAGCCCATGACTGAAATAGCTTTATGACATCTATGGCTGGAATGGAGTTAAATAGTATTTCGACCCCCCTTTATTGTTCTGTTCAAGGTCAATTTCCAAATGATAAAATATGTTATCTTTGCTTTCCATCACCTAAGAGAGAAATTAGGAGATAGCAGGGCCTGGGTACAGAAGTTCTGGAGGCAGGATAGTGGTCAAACCTGTATAGTTGCTAATCCAAGGCTCAGCAGAGGACAATAGCCTTTGCACTGGTAGCCAATTGGTTTCAAATACAATTCAGCATAACTTCCTTCCTGCTCTGAGCTACTGTGACTTCTTAAAGTGCCCAGGATAGATAGGGCTACTCAGAGGCAAATGGGGATTGGCAAAATAGACCACAGTTTCATGCCAGTATAATTTTTTTCTGACTCAGCTATAGATGGATCGTACAGGTAATCCTTGATTTACAGCCTCAGTTGGGACCAGAATTTCTGTTGCTAAGCAAGACAGTTGTTAAATGAGTCATACCCAATTTTATGACGTTTGATGCAGTTGTTAAGCAAATCACTGCAATTCTTAAGTGAATCACGCAGTTGTTAAGTGAACCCAGCTCCCCCCATTGATTTTGCTTGTTGGAAGCTAGCTGGGAATATCACAGATGGTGATTAAATGATGCTGAAATTGTAAATACATGCTGATTGCCAATTGACTGTGGAGATGCTGAGACAGTTCTAAATGTGAAGACAGCTTGTAAATACTTTTTCAGGGCCATTGTAATTTCAATTGGTCACTAAATGAATGGTTGTAATTTGAGGACCTGCATTAGCATGCAGAAGAGATGAAGAGCTGTTAGGTCTTCAGATCTTAACATGCAATAACTGGGCTACCAGCTGTGAAATTAAGTGCCTCTGGTGAAAACTATCTAACTGAAATCCAAATTAGTTCCACACATTTTTGATTAAGATTTTATCAGTAACACGTGGATATTTAGTGGATCTCTATCAGCGCTCTTGATACAAGAAAGGGGTGGGCCTGTCTTCAAAAGAAATGTCATAATCCTCCATTAAAGGAACTAAAGGAAAGAAACAGCAGTGTCTCTCTTCAGTTCATGAGCATGGTATCTAAGCAAGATTTTCCATTCTGTGAGAATATTTTCAGAGCCACTAAGTGGATAAACAATGCTCTGGCTACACCATCTCTTCATGTTGTCACTGCTCCTTCAAGTTATGAGTCATACCTGCCAACTTGAATTCTTTGGGTCTGATCTGAGCCTGCTGTGTTATTAATTTGCTGCTTTGACTCGCTTCAGAAGAGAAGCCACAAGGGACAGCTGGCTAGTTTTAATCATCCCTCTAGATTTCTTTCTTATCTGGAGCTGATGCAAAGTAAACACATCTGTGACATTTAATTAAGAAGCATAGGAGAAAAGATATCGAGCATCCTGGAATTAAATTTTTGTAGATGGAATCTTGAATTCAACAGAGATAATTATCTAGTCAGTGGGAATTAGGATAAGAGGTGGTGCAGTTTTGAGGTGCAGTCTTGGTGATTGCCCTGCACTTTTTAAGAATATTAGAAGTGAGACTCAGATGGTTTGGGCATGTGTTGCGGAAGGATGAAGAGTATGTTGGGAAGAGGTTGTTGAGGATGTGGCTACCGGGCAGGAGGAGAAAAGGAAGGCCGAGGAGGAGGGACATGGATGTGGTGAGAGAGGATATGCAGGAGGTCGGTGTGACTGAGGAGGATGCTGAAGACCGAGGGAGATGGAAACAGAAGATTTGTTGCGGCAACCCCTATAGGAGCAGCCGAAAGAAGAAAAAACTAAAAGTTCATTCAGTGTGCAATACACAGCCATGTTCTTACATCTAGGCATGATACTCATAAAAGTTATTTTGTTTGAATTCAGATGATTATGATAGCTTTATTTACATTTAGGATCAAATAACAAGAACAATACAAATTCTGAAGAGCTAAACAAAGGAAGAGGGATAAAAGATGAAGTCAAATACACAAATCAATCATAAAATGAAAAAATACAACAGTAACAGTAGAAAGAGATAGTTAAAAGTAAACAGTCCTACTAATGGCATGGGATAAATAAATATAAGGATGTGTAATGTGTAATAACAGAAGGATCTAAACTGTTAATTAGCAATTGTACAAAATTTGGCTACTTTCCTAGATATTTTGGGACTCTTGATAGCCAAGAGAAGGCAGATTTTCTGTTCTGGAAAGCCTTTTAGTAAGTTACTTTTATCTTAGGGAAGTTTACATTAAAGCTTTCCTCTCTGCAATATACTGCAAGACCCTCAGACCCATTTGGGTTGTGGAGAAGATAATGATGTCAAGAATAAAGTAAATATATTTTCCAGTTTGGGTAGGTGTGATTCTGTTTCTTTCAGAACTGAGTTAAGGAATTAATATAAAAAAGAAAAAGCATTGGGACAAGTATAAAACTTTGCTTTACTCCTTTTTGAACAGAGTGGAAAGGTAGTCTAAGGCCACATGTAACTTGCATTAGAGTACTTTTGTGTGGTTTCATGGTAAAAAATCAGAAGTACTTGATCAATGGAAGACACTGTCAGCTTCATCCAAAGTCTATGCCTGGAGAAAGAATTGAATGCCATCATTAGATCAATATTTCATTTTTTCATCATTTGATCAGTTGGTGTATTTTTCTGCTAGGTGCTGCAGACAATACAATAATTGAGGTGGATTGTCTCAGCCTGAATTTTACTTGTTCCTCAGTCAAAATCTTTTCCTGGATAATTCAGTCAAATTATTTCTACTACAGAGAGGAATGTCTGTTGGGATGGTACAAAAGGTCAAAATGCCTCTTTAAACACAGAGCTTTGATTCTCTCAGTGGATACTGTAACTGTCATAGCATATAATTTGGCAACTAATCTTAATTAGTTGGTAATTAATCAGGTCAGAACTGGATCAGTATGAATGTGGGAGTGTTATTGATTGGAATCAATTTTCTGAAACCAGGCAAGCATAGTTAATATAAGAGGCCAATATTGGGTCTCATCAGTCAGGATCCATCTTTAATTATTCACCACAAATCAAGTCCCCTTATTTTTAATCTGAAAAATAAACTCAGGTAGCGATGCTGGTGGCTAGCGGAGGCCCCTCTGACATAGGAGGTTACTCATGACTCATGGGAAATTGAGCTACTGGGTTTGTTCAAGAATTGTTCAACCCAAATGTCAAGCTCAGATGATTTATTAAAAATAAGTGGTTTATCAGGTATGAGAAATCAATGAATTCAATTCTCAATTGTTCAGGTATATTTGCACCAGTTGTTTAACTGGGCCCTCTGTTTTTTTACATTTTAGCGGAAGCTTTTTTCTGTACCAATAGAAGTAACCAGGGAAAAGTGTGATCATTTGTGGATTGGGTTCACCCCATTTTAGCCATAATTGTAGTTCATTTCTTATATTAAAAATTGCAAGGCATATTTGGAAGACACTGGAATAGAAATATAATTTTGACTTTTTTCACATGACAAATTTATGTTCTAATTTAATTCCAGATTGAAAACTGCAGGTAAATCCCACTCACCCCTTTTTTAAGTCATGGGTAAGTAGGAGTATGCCAATCAATATCCACATCTGGTCACGGGACAGAAATAGCACCTAATCAATCTGGTTAATTATCTTTGTTGAGACTTGATGTGGGGAGCATGCATTGTTGCAAGTTAAAAATTGGAACTTACTAAATGAACAGGAAACAAAACATGGATATTGAAATAATGTAATAAAAACATGAACAGAATACTGGCAAGGAAAATCATTACATGGCCAATTTCTACAAAAGACTGAGGGAAAATGTATATAAACATATATATAAAAATATAAACCCGGCAATGGCTCACAACTGGAATATTAAAAAAAAAGAAACTGAAGGCTTGATTTTGG
>JANHZU010006579.1:56312-70086 GCA_032468055.1 Acrochordus granulatus | reverse complement strand
CTCTGAATTCTTTTATCAGTAGGAAAGTGTGATCATTGAATAGATCAAATTTTTGTAAAACTTCTTGGACACCAACAATGCTGTTCATCCAGTAAGTCCAGATTTTCATTTTGTTTTCTGGTAACAAAAAATCTCCTCACGTTTGTTAAATCTGATGTGAAACCAAAATTACATTATTGAGAGTGACTTCACTATGACTAAATAATGGAGGAGGAGGAGGAGGAGGACATATCACTTGTCTGGATGAGTGAAGGTGCTTTTAAGGAAGACAGGTGATAGATAAAGTAGAGCAACGAAAAAGGCAAATGCTTTCCCTTTATGTCCTGCACAGGCATGGCCTCATATTGGAAATGAGATAACCTCATTTCCCTAACATTTCAAATAATTTATAAAGAAGGCAGAAAAATCCCTTTGTTGCAAGTTTATAGACAGGACAATAGGATGGATGTGAAGGCCAAGTTCATACTTAGTATTTATTTAAATCCAGAAAAATGAGCGCTACCTTGGTTTTTGTCAGTTTTATTATAAAGATTCAGAAGACTACCTTGCTGGGGAAGAAATTATCTTTGTTTAGGAAAAAAAGATCATACATTGCTGCTGATTAAATGAGAAAATAACCAAGTCAAAAGTGCATCATTTATCTGGCTTTAAATAAGACACTTTGACCCCAAAGTGCTGTTGGAGAAAATGTTTGTGCATGTTATTACACTTTCTGAGAGCAGGAATCTAGCCTAACCTAACCAATGATTACTGAAGCAAGATCTATAGCTATAACAGGAAGAAGATTTATTTAAGAAAATACATGATAGGAATAGGCAGAGCCTAGCACTGAGGTATATCCTGCCCGGAGAGTCAAGCAGCAAGTGGTTGTGTTGGTGTGTTGGTGTGTGCGTGCATGTGTGCATGTCTGGCAATGGCGTCTGCAGGATATAACAGGGGTGTAGCTTGCAAAATGATATCATAATGCTGCAAGAGCAGATATTGTGGTAGTTCTTCAATCTGAAGCCCCTTGCCTCTCCTGCTGCATTGGTGATATCTGGATCAGAGACAGAAGGAAATGACTCCCAGAACAGCAGTCTCATGAAAAAACAGCCAAACAATGAAAAATAAAAAGGAGACACAAAGTGCGTCCTTAACATTTCCACCGTCCACTGCTTCCAGGCAAGTTGTATGAATCTACCTCTTCTACCATTTGGCCATAGTACCGAAGCTTTTTTCAGTTACAGTATATCCTGCTGTCCCTTGTGCTCAGTAAGTTAGGAGATACTGGAGAGTTGGTGCAATTGAAGTAATAATCAAACCAATATTTTAACAAAATAATTCTATATGAATGTGAAGTTCTCACAGGATACCAAACTTGTAAGTTTAAAAAGAAGGGAAGTTTTATTTTTATTATTACTCCAAAGATGATTGATAGACAGGCAGGCAGACAGGCAGGCAGACACAAATGAGAGAGAAATAAAATGTGTAAAATATGCAATGGGAGTATGTAATGTAATGGGAGTAATGGTGTATGGCACGAGCGGTTAAGGGGCTAGGCTTGTTGGCCAGAAGATTGGTGGCTCAAGTTCTAGACCCAAGAGTTGCTGTGTAATGAGGTGAGCTCCTGTTGTCTGCCTAGCTCCTGCCAACTTAGCAGTTCAAAAGCATACAAAACGCAAGTAGATAAACAGGCACTGCCTAAACTGGTAGGAAGACAACTGCATTCCATGTATAGCCATGCCAGCCACATGGCCACGGAAGCTTCTTCAGACAATGCTGGCTCTTTGGCTATAAAATGGAGATGAGCATCTCCCCCTAGGTTCGGCCATGACTGGCAGGTAAAATGGTTACCTTTTTATGGGAGATCTTTTTTTAAAAAAAATAATTCTGGCCTGAATTTTCTCTCTGTCTTTCCTTTCAGTTGTACATTTTTCTATATGTTACAGTTCTTCTTCTTAATACCCATCTTATTTATTTATTAATTTGATTTCTATAGCCGACCATCTCAACAAATGACTCTGAGCTGCATACATCATAAAACTTTAAAAAAAATGTGAACTATGAAAACAGTACAAAATAATTATGTATCATACCAAATAAAGCTGTTACTATGGATGTTAAGACAGCCAGGAAAGGGGGCTCTTAACATACTTGAGGCCCCAGGCCTGGGCACAAAGCCAGTCTTCACAACCTTCCGAAAGGCCAACAAGAAGGAAGGAATATTCCAGAGAGCATATTACAGCATTGTGTAAAGGAATAAATATTAAAAAGAAAAGGAAGGCAAGATGAGGAAGAAGTTTAAAATGCAAATGTGTATTCAAATATCAAAATTTAAGAGCTTTTATATTTCCATGTTTTGAAAAGGAGGGACCAATAGAATTCCAATCTTCCTGCAAAAATCAATTAAAGTCTTTTTTAAAGTATACAAGTTGAACTGCAATGCCCTTCAAGCTTGCGACTGAATATCTATAGGACTGCCTTCTCCTAACAATATTGACATGACCTATAAGAATTTGTTGAGAAAAGCTACTAGTGGTCCCACATTTTCAGGAGAGGAAGAGAGTCAAGATTAGGCGGTATTCTTTTTCTGTGCCAGTGCCATTACCACTGGAGATAAAATTTAGCCCTTTTTAGAAAGTGGATGGAAACTAAACTATTCCAAACTAGTGTTAGTTTCCAAAATGGAAACTAACTAGTGTTAGTTTCCAAATGGAAACTAAACACAAGTCTTCTTGAGTATTGATTTTATTTCTCCTCCTCCTCCTCCTCCTCTTTTTGGCTGCTCCCGTCAGGGGTCCCCACAGTGAATCATTTGTTTCCATCTTCCTTCAGCATCCAGGTTTTGATTTTATTTATTGCACTGCCATTATTTTCTTCTGAAGAATACTTAACAATGCTGTAATTTAGGATCACTGCAAAGTCTAAAAATTGTCTAGTAAGTGTGTATGGGTTTGTGTGAGAAAGTATGTACACTGAAAGTTGTGAGGTTAAATTTAATTTTATCAGCTATTTCAAATAATTCAGTTGCTCTAGCTCCTCCTGCTCCAATAATTAGGGAAATGTTTTGCCACATAAACCATACATAATTTCTGTGTTTTAGTTATTAAGTCTCAATATTTTACAGTATTTTTCTAATCTTTCCTTTTGAGCTAATCTAGTATAATTTGCTGTTGCCACAACTGTAATAAAAATTATACTTTCAGATAATCTGTGCATAGAAAATATGAATATTTTGTCTGAATAATTCATAGTCTGCTGAGATTTTATTCAAAATTATCAGAAGTAGAATAGACCGATATTAAAAAGCAACAGAGACAAAGATTGGTCTTGAAATTTTTTTCCAATTTTCTATAAGCTCTGTATTTGCCATCAATGTTATTTTCCTTTTTTTTTACTGGCAAAAACATTAAGCAGTCAAAAACTATGAAGTGTTGAATCAAATGCTTTTTTGTAATCAATCCAAGCCATATAAAATGCATATATTTTAGATTTTTTTTAATGTATTGTTTTATCAATCAAAAGCTGGACTTTTGGACCTCTAAAATTTTTGAAATTTCCCTTTGTTCTTCAGGGTAGAATTATCAGATGTTTGTAGAAGTCACAGAGGTAGAGATTCTTGTTAATAGAATGCTATAATATGACAAGGGACTGGGTAAAAATGGTTGGGTATTATTTCTTTTGTTATGTCTTTCAAAGTCATAAAATCCAGGGTCTCCCAGCCTAGAGACCCTTATACTGATTTTTCTTTCCAACCTGATGGAATGTTGGGAAGAAATTTGGTTGAGGGCTCAGGATCCATCTGCAGGATAACTTACTGAAAACTGGACCTAGTTTGGAGTGTCAGGAGAGGCCAGCAAAATAAAGTTTTAAAATAGGCTTGGGGATCCAGAAGTGGGGGGAATGCCCCAATGCATCCTTATGGGAGAGATGGTAGGGCAGCGGTTCAGAATGCTGCTGCTGCTCTACTCAAAGCCTCTCTCCCTCCTGGTCACATGACCAGTGCATAGGATATCAGCCCCCTTGATGCTTCCAAGTGCATACAAAAAGAGAGACCCATCACAAGGGGAAAGCAGAACTCCGATCTACCCATCAACATAACATGTTATTTCAGTGCAGGAAAGGAAGGTCAGATGCTTCTTGTTAGCCCTTTGAGGTACTTTAGAGAAGAAGCACTACCAGGAGTATCAGCACTATCTTTGTTGTAAGGTTACATTACACCAAATCTTGCGAGACTGAAAGTATTTCTCCCTTCCTCTTTTTAGTCTCCAGGGTCTGGAGGCTCCCTTCAGAAATCCTTCCCATGCTTTTCTTCCACCTGTGGGCTGAGTTGCCTCTTATCAGACTATTGCCTTAACTGTGGGTTTTTCCTCCAATCTCCCAAGGTCTTGAATTTTTTTTTAATTCAGCAGAAATTGGGTTGAATATATTTCTCATTTGGAGAAATGCCAGACATAAGTGAAAGAGTCCAAGAGATTTGTTAGGCCACTGTTGGCGCTCTGAAGATAATAGGAAAGACAAAGAGCATTGGGAAGTAAGAAATGAGGACAGAAAAAGGGCAATGAGCAGATGTACTGGCAGAGAGTCAATACTGGATGGTCTTCTTTCTAAGGCCTTTCAGTCCTGTCATTATCACCAAGAGACCCATAACGAGTCAGTCCTCAAGACCTCAGTCCAATCCCTTGTTTCCCTTCCTCAGTGAATAAAAAATAACAGACATATCTTGTGTCATGCTGGCTGGAGAATTCTGGAAGTTAAACCATACACATCTAAAAGCTGCCAAATTTGACAAATCCTGATCTAATCTATTTGCTTCAAAGAGAACCAATATCTTTCCTATATTTTTAAACTCTAGGATGCTGGACCATAAAACTACCTAAGTAAGAAAAAAAAATAGGAAAAACTAGAAAATGCAATCAAACCAAAATTTTGATACTGGGGAAGTTTTAAATTAAACAATTAATTTACAATTAATTAAGAAGAAAAAGAAATAGACAATTTGGAATTATTTGGTATAATACACCAATTTTTGATATAGGTATGTTAGAGAGATGATGAGGGAAGAACTTAAATTGGAAAAGAAGACAAACTTTCTAAGTAATGGCTATGCCTCAGAAAAAGAGAGAGTTCATACGTACCCATCAAAGTCAGATTTAACCCCAGTACTGTTTTTTAAATTTATCAGAGTTTTTAAAAAGTGAAAGGTAAAAGCTATCAGATATTAGACATTACAGCTGATTGGGTTTTTAGTATATTGCAGTTTGTGAGTTTTTATGTCTCACAGCAATAATAATACAAGAAGTAAATTGAAATCTTTTTCAGTGAAAAATGATAATAATTCAGTGAATTGAAAAAGGAGGAAATATACCTTATATGGCAAGAAGAGAAGCAGAAGTTATGGGTGTATGTGTACTGTGTTTGTGTATGAGGCTATCTACTAAAAAAGAATATTGAATTCAGTAAGACAATTCCATATTAAGTACTAATAAATAAATACTGTTCCCCAGCAAAAAAAATTTAGGCTGTTTTACAAAGAAACTCCATATGGTGGTTTAAGTTTTGGATTAGGACCAGCTTAACATTCATTCTCAGCCACAGAAACTCACTGAATGACTTTGAGCCAGGCACTCTTTCTTAGCTCCCTCTGCTACACAGTGCTGTGGGAAGAAAATATTTGGATTTAAAGGCTGTCCAACTCCCAAATGACTCCGAGTGGCTTATATTTTAAAAGTAGGAAACAAAAGAATGAGAAAGAAAATGTATGCCCATAGAAGCACAAAAAAGAAAGAAAGAAAGAAAGAGGAAGAGGAAGGAAGGATTGATACACAGAAAAGAAAATATTCAGGGCTTAACAACCACCCTAACTCCAGGCTTGAGAGCAAATCAACTCTGATCTTACAGGGGAAGTGGAAACTACCAGAGATAGATGGTCCCTCAAATAACCAAACCCTATGCCTTGAGAATTTGATACGTGGTGACCCATATCTTGAATCATACCTAGAAGCAACCAAAGGAACTCATGAAATATATGTATTATGAGTGACACACGTGTGCTACTATATTCTGAAGCAGCTGCACTTTCTGAATGGTCTTCAAGGGTACCAGATAGTAACATGAATTACTATCTGAAGGACCTTCTGTTTTAGGAATGGGCGCACTTGGTACACTGGACGGACCTCATTTAAGCTACCTGGATGCTTGGAAGAAAAGTAAAACAGAAATCTAACAAATACAAGAATGTATACAAAATGAGTTAGTCACTATGTTGCTGCGAAACTATTTAGTTACTTATACTATTATTATATTATATTATATTATATTATTACCATCCAGATTTTTTGGAGTATGGAACAGAGGACTGATAACACAAGTTTAGGACTTCTGTCAAATGTACATATGGGCCACTCTAAAAATGCACTGTTGGCCAAGGGAAATCATTTCTGCATACTTGTTACATGAGTCTCAAAGGCAGAACAGCAAATATACAAAGAATCTCATAAAAAAACTTTCAGATTGGTTTAATTTTTTAAAAAAACTTGAAAATGTGAAGTGTAACCCTTTGTTCCTCTCAGAAAATTGATCTATAATGACTTGGCTGAGACATTTATCTCAGATCTTCATTCATGTTTCAGCACAGTGCTTCATTATTTAGTGATTTAAAATATTTATGACTTGCCCTACATCATAGAATTCCAGAGGAAGGTGCAATGAAAACTAACCAGTCAATCAAACAATAAAACTTAGATTTATGTAATCAGCTTGCCTGAAATGAATGCAATTAAAAAGAAAAGCCAGTTTAACCATACTCTCTCCCTCTTGACGGGACATTTTTTATCCAAGATAGTTTGCTGTCAGATGAGCGAATAACACCTACACTCTATTTTCTAGTCAAGGTGCATAATAGTCACCCTGCTTTGGTGACTATAAAAACATGAGCATGCAAACCCCGTAGCAATACAATTTTAAACAGAAACCTGTGGCTGATTTTCAAACCAGTTTCCTTGCTCTGCCTGTTAAAATTGTCACCTTGCCGCATTAATATCCTCTTTGAAAATTCCCCTCGGGCTTAAGAGCCCCTTGTCACCATGAAAATGTATGGTGGAAAGGGACAGTTAATTTTTATGATAAGAAGAAATGAAATCCCAGAAAGGGCTCCTGAGAAGAAGAAAAAGACCCAACAAACAACCCCACATCCCAACAAGAAGACTGTGACTGTCCTTTGGTTCCTGTCTTTTGGTTCTTTCAACATCTTCAGGCACATCTGTGCATAACCTTGCACAACTAAGTGACAGGAGGGTCAGTCTCTGCTTCTCCTGATCTTTAGTAATTCCCAGAGATTGGGGCTGAAGAAACGGGCTAGCGCGACACCTAAAGACCAAAAGAAACCCTGCATTATAGCAAGAGGGAATCAGAGTATCGTATCCATGAATGACTGTGAAGAGCTGACAGCAACCTCAGCTGCTCCTCCCCTTCTCCTGCTCCTCCTCTCCGCCCTCCTGGATTCATTTGAGAGCAAACTTGTGGAGCTGTTAAATGTGTCACGGGGCAAAACAACACACCTGACATTCTTGGACGTTCCCAACTGGAGAGAATCAGCTCCTAATATTATTCATTCATAAGAGGAGAAAAAAGGGAGAGAACTCTTTGGTTAAAAAGTTGCTAAAAGAAAAATGTGAACTAAAGGTAAGAAGGATTTCTTTGTAACTCTGACAGGCACTTTTTGGCAAGGCATGCTTGGGGGTTTGTTAATTGTGTTATCATTCTGAGCTGAGTTTTCATTTAATTGTAGTCTAGCTCTCTACATCTATATTTAGACTGATGCAGAGCTCTCTGTATACAAGGAGAAACTGGAATAGATGCTGCAGATGAAAAAGACTTTGAGAACTAATAAGCAAGTCTTGATTGTTGTTTTGCAGTAAACGGGAACAAGCCATTGAAATTACACTCCTGAGTTTGAATGAATGCCGTGTGGGAGAGTAAAAAGCTGAGATTGTCAGGGGTGCAATATGTGAATGTATGGCTCAGTATTAGGATAATTTATTCTTCCTCCCCCCCATCTTTTTTCTTCTATAGGAAGAACTAATGAAGTAATTTGGAAAGAGTGCAGGATTCATCCTGCTGGTGGAAAAGAACTCATAATTATATATCAACTGCATGTACAAGTTGAGGTGAAGGATCCAAATTCAAAAGAAGTAAACAGGACTTTTTTAAAAAAATAAAGAGGCAAAGGGCCAAATGGGAGTAAAGGGGCGTTTCAGGAAAAGGAAAGAAGCACTGAAAGGCCTGGTCCCAAGAAAGGGGAGGCTCTAAAGGGCATTGCAGTGCAGAGAAGGCGTCTCTCTTCTCATTTCAGCTTCATCAAAGACACTGGGTAGGAAAGTATCTACCATGAATCTTTCATCTTTACTGGGGAATGTTCCATCGGCATATCATTATTCCTTGAGCAACATCAGTATGGAAAACCAGACTTCACAAGCTAACCAAACTTCCATCATGAAACGGAATGAGGACATTGCCAAGGTAGAGGTAGCAGTGCTTTGCCTCATCTTTTTCCTTGCCCTGACTGGAAACTTATGTGTACTGCTGGCTATCTATACAACCCGTCACAAACATTCTCGTATGTACTTCTTTATGAAGCATTTGAGTATTGCTGATCTGGTTGTGGCCCTCTTCCAGGTCTTACCTCAACTCATTTGGGACATCACCTTCAGGTTCAAAGGGCCAGATTATCTCTGCAGGTTGATCAAATATCTGCAAGTGGTGGGAATGTTTGCTTCCACCTATATGCTGTTGTTGATGTCACTGGATCGGTGTTTGGCCATCTGTCAACCCTTGAGGTCATTACATCGGAGGTCTGACCATTTGTCTGTGCTCCTTACATGGATAGTATGCCTCCTGTTCAGTATCCCACAGCTCCAGATATTTTCTATGAGGAATGTGGAGCATGGTGGGATGGATTGCTGGGCAACATTCATTCAGCCGTGGGGTCCTAAAGCCTATGTCACCTGGATGACCTTGACTGTCTACATTATCCCAGTGATTGTGCTAAGCATCTGTTATGGCTTGATCAGCTTCAAAATTTGGCAAAACGTGAAGCTAAAAACCATCCATGAAACAAGCATGAGTCTAACCTCTAGTAATTCCCAGGGAGGTACACTCTCTAGGGTAAGCAGTATCAAACTCATTTCCAAAGCCAAGATTCGGACTGTCAAAATGACCTTTATTATTGTCTTAGCCTTCATTATGTGCTGGACTCCTTTTTTTATTGTGCAGATGTGGCTTGTATGGGATGAACATGCTCCAAAAGAAGGTATAGTTTGTTCTCCTTTTTTATGCCTGCTTAGGTAGTTCTATGCAGTAATTTGCCTTACTGTCTTTAAAATATATCTATAACTGAACTGTTATATGTAGACTTGATCTGTAATGCAACATTAAACAAAGCTTTAGTAAGAATTCAGGTTTTAAAAATTAAGCCTTATTCAAATGGAACCCCCCCAGAAGTAACATATAAAATGTGGGTTGAAATCTTAGATGTTATTTATGTGACCTTGGGTAAATTGTGAAGTATCTTTGCCCATAATTGTCCTGTGTAAAATGGGGAGCTTAGATGCTTTTATAAGGAAGCTAGTTGGGAGGAATAGAAGTCAGGAGAAATAGGAATAATCTGCATATAAATGCACAGTGTTTTTTTCAGACTTAGCCACATCAAATAATTTTCTGTTAATCTTGGTGAGATCATATGAAAGATGTTTGTATCAACTGCTGTGAGCAAATGGAGAATTGCTTTTACAAGTAGAATGGAAGTGCCACTGTAGCTGTAATCTTTTTCACTGAAAGAGCCCAACACAGTCATTTTGACTTTATTCAATAAATTGGCTGATTTCTAAATGCTAGATCAGAAATGAAGGAAGCAGAGGAATTTTGTGAATGAATTGTGTTGGCTGTCACTGACAGGAGTTGCTAACAAAATGAGTTGTTTATGTTAAGAATGGATACTATTGAGAAGGACTAAAGACTAATAGAATTATTTATAAAAGGTTTAAGAATTTAAAAATGTTTTCTGTTGCCTAAAATTGATTCTGTAATTATCTCTTAACAAAAGGACTTGAAATATATTACTTGCTGAATTACTCTGCCCCTTACTTTGAAGAAGTGGATTGTCATCCACAAATATTTGTACAGTATTTCATTCAATTTGGTACTACTTAGAGGTATCACAAGGTTCTCTGCCTTTTTATATCTCCCAGAACTAGAAATCCCCATTTTTCCTCTGAAAAATAACAGACTAATGGATGCATTAGTAGGAGCTTTGTCTGATATCAACACAGCAGTATCTACAATCTGTGATGCTGAATAAGAACTATGTAGCAAGGCATACTTTCCAGCATATTCTCTATTATCCAAATGGGTTGAAATCACCCTTTTCACATACAGTACATTTAACCATCAGCGGTGTGCAGTTTACAAAGATGATACGTAAATCTATCAGCTGACTCACTAACAAGTGGACACTATTTTGGATTAAACATCTACTTATATATGAAAAAGCACCCAGACTACCACTACCCCCATCACACTAATTATATATAAGCATAGTCTGAAAAGAGTTGGGCAGAATCCACTGTGGTCTGGGGGTTGAATATATATTTTGCTGGACAATCTGGATCTCTTATTTAGAATTTTACGATGTGAAAAAAACACCACCAGTTAAAGCTAAACTGACTTATATGGATAAAATCTTAAATGCAAGGTCCACCTGACCCTTGCAGAAGAAAAATAACATCAGACAAAGCAAATGTTTCGCGATAGTAACTTCAGAAAAATGGAAACCAATCAAAAACGAAAAATAATGACTGAGATTTAGCAAAGTGATTAAATTTGGTTAGACTTTTTGAAAGTTCAGTAAAAGTTGTATCTACCTGAATGATTGATAGTTGCAGAAAACAGCCATTAGATACTTTCCAGATCTATTATTTTTAATGTAAGTAACATCAAAGTTGCATTTGTAATATGTATAATCCATAATCCCCTGAATGCCCAGCTACTAAAATTCAAAAGGGTGATGCTCATTTGTCTCTCTCTAACTTCAAATACTTTGCTCCTTCTTTCCCACAAAAGGTAATTTTGAGATAATGCATTTTTCAGTAGAGGAATAAGGGATGAGCTCATTTAGCATTTTTCCTCTTCCTGTCTTCCCATTTCAACTGTCCTTCCCCAGCTAGAAAGAGGAAATATGTTTTTGAGCTGACAGTCCTGGTGTTGGAGCAAGGGTGCAGAGAACCCAGATTTGTCTTTCTTTTCTGACTGCGACACCCTTAAGTCTTTCTCTCAGCCTAACTTCTATTCATGGTCCTATTGTACGTATCAGCTTAGATCAGTTCATGGACGCCACCCTGAGAGGAAAGACAGACTATTACTATGCTCAGTGAGAAGTCCAAGAACAAGATATTGTCTAGGCATTATTTTATTCTCCACAAATCAAAAATATATTCAGGACTCTAAAGCATTCCACCAGTGGAATCCCACTAAAGGAATTGCAGGAAGTAGATCTGTTGCTGTGGCCAAGCAATTGCAAACTGAGTTTGCTGGTTAGGGCAACTGTAGCAATGTTATTATGTATTTATTTGATTTATATAGCCACCCATCTTCTAACCAATTCTGGGTGGCTCCCATCGTTATCCTTTAACTAGATAGAGCTTTTCCATTAGCCTGGCTTATGCCCAGCCGCTATTTTTTACCTTTGCTGTAAGCATGACAGTCTTGTTGTCGTTTATTAACCACAATATGATCAGATGTAATTCTGTGAGATCATTTGTCTTTTGTCAGTCAGAAATATTTCCAAGATGGGTATATTTCTTTCCCTTCAAACATCTCTGAAAAATCAGAAGATTTTTATTTCAATCAAAATTATTAGATGGTCTGAAAATATTGCGTCTCCCTTGTGCTTAGCAGACCAAGAAGAACTTCGAGAAAAACTGTTGTTAAGTGTGCAGAGTTTTGCATGCCTTCTAGCCAATCAGTTTGACCACAGCAAGTTTGTTTTGTTCACAAGCAGTGAGTCAAAATGAAATGGGTAGAAGATAGGAATTAGCAGAAGGTGAAGAAGGGAAACAATCTGCAAATATCTCACAGAGATAACAGCGAAATGAAAAGTGAGGAAAAAATCATTTGGGAAATGGTCTGATGAAGAGAATGAGGAGCTTCCCAGTATTTTGTGATGTACTTCACAGACAATGTTCCTTGTCTTCAGGGCAGAGGAGATTATCTTACTTCTGATATGGGGCTTTATTTGCCAAAGACTATAAAAGTGTTTCCAGTAAGAATATTTTTTGTAATACTTTGCCTGCCAAATATTCTAAGAGGATTGTACGGAGAGATGGATGCAGAGACCCTTACTTTTGTCTTCCTTAAGAGAATCGGGAATTAACATCTGTTTCAAAAAAGCCGTAGCCAGTAAAGTGTAAACGCTTCACTCCTAACTCACAGCTACAGATCAAACGAAGAATTTGATCCTATTAAATGTTGCTAATGTCTCATTCTGAGAATGACCCAGAGAGCATGTTTGTCCACTGTAGAATGAAGTAAACACATGGCCGTCGTGAAGAATGGATGCTTACAGTTTAGATAAGGGTTAAACACATAAGAATGCAATTCAGATACTGAATTGACCTTTCCTTTTAGCCATGATAATAGTCTTCCTCAACTCAATGCCCTCCAGATGTGTTGAATCAATATATCCCAGAATTCCCAGATAATTCATGAAGTGTAAATCCAAGGGAATAATTCTTCTGTGAGGTAGCTTTTAAACTTACTTGCGATAAATCTTTCCTGATGAGTGTGGTGGAGCAGTTCTTATCTATGTGATAGCTCCTGCTCTAAAAGATAGTGAGCAAAAGTGATGGAGTATTTAGGATGGGATCATAAATCCATTAATGCTGAGGATGATTGTTGGTGTGTTAGGAAGAAAAAAAAATCTCAAAAGCATTTCAGAATATGAAAATTCCATGTCTAGTCTCTGTTTATTAGAATGAATGCAAGGTTATGTTTCTGTGTCCTAGATAATTATTAACTTAGCATTTCTAATGAATCTTATCTCTGGAGGAGCCTTAATTTCTACCCATTTTAATTATAACATTACAATGAATTTGATAATGCTCCCCAGCATGTTTTCTGTTGGTGCTAAAGAAAAGCCTAAATTAATTTTGCTTATATTTGTTGATTGCTTGCTCTATTTCTGTGTTCTGCGTTCTGTTTCTTCTACTCAGATCCTAATATTGGCATATTTATATTTTTAAAGAGAATGATAACAGTAATAGAGGAATAGCCACTGCTGATATTTTTGTACTAATAACCCTTGCATGAAATAAGCAGTTCATGCTTAATCAAAAGATAATCCTAAATTCTTAAAATGGGCTTATTCCCTTAAATGAACATTAGAAGTTGGGTAGTTAAAGCTGCTTTGACATCATACACAGCTTTTATCTGTTCCCTCTTCCTCAAGGCAAAAGTTATAGCCTAGACTTTTTTTTCTGATTTAAATTTATGCTTGGTTTTGGTGGTACAGTATAGTGAAATGTTAGGACTGACTATCCTTGCAGTCTTAACCACTGAGTAAATTGCCTATGGAGTAAGATGCACTGCAGTGAGTGGTAAAAGATACTATGTTAGGATTCTGCTAAAACTTTCACTGGTAGGCTTTTGAGAGAGTGCAGTTATGCAATCAGCTGGAAAAATATGTGTAAAGTGTCCAAGCTAACAATTAACAGAGACATGGCTGGGCCAGATGTTCAGAATG
>JANHZU010006579.1:17859-29289 GCA_032468055.1 Acrochordus granulatus | reverse complement strand
TGGTTGAACCTCTGGCAGAGCTCTCATCTTCATTAGAGCACACAAGCCCCCCAACCACAGCAAGGTGGTGCCTCACTTTTTTGAAGTGGGATATACACGTAGAAAATTAGCAATGAAGATGCCAACCTCAATAGGAGAGATGTATCTCTCTCTAGCTACTTCTTCCTCTGCTTGGATGACCTCACCTTTTGTTTCCTATTCATTGCATTGGACCTTCTCTCTTTTTTCTTTAGTGACTGCATTTTTAAAACTGCAGCAATTATCTTTGTGTTAACAATTTCTCCCCCTATCTAATCATGGGAGATAGCGATCATTTCAAGTTGGCACTACCAGTTAAAAAGTGCTATCAGTTAAGATGTTATTGCATAGGTCTTTTTGTCTTCAACAATGTTTTTGCTAAGAAAAACAGTAAAAGTCACAGAAAGAGTTATAAATGGAAGACAGTATTGCCTGGGCCTCACATAATTTTTTTTTTAAAGGAATGGGTCTTGAATTATAAAAGCCTAATCTGGATGCTGTTCCAATACTACTATATTTCTGTTATCCCTAGAAATTAAAGAATAAAAGATGTACAGTTTAGCATATAATAAGGTACTGAACTAGAAACTCCAGATCTTTTGGAATTGCTCCCAAAGATAATGACAAAGTAATCAAACACATCATAAAATAATATCAATGAAATTGCTAAAACTACAGTTTTATATTTTCTCAAAAGTCAAATTGTGTTGAGTGGGAGTGGGAGCTTATCTCTACCACATATCTATAGATTATAATTATATATAATTAATTATAATCTCCCATGAGTGGGAGCTTATCTCTACCACATATCTATAGATTATAGTCTTTGCCTAAACTAATTTATGGATTCCCAAATCATGAGTAAAACATTTTAGCAAAAACAAATATTCTATGAAATTGTTCATAGACATATTCCCAAGATTATATCAAAGTAATTTTCTTTCTTTTTCTCTCTTTCCTATTATTTTAATTTAGTCACAAAGGTTGCCAGAAGGCAGTGAAACATACTGTACATCTCTATTCATTGTCCCATGACAACCAGTATTCAACTGTGCATATGTGTCATTGTGGTAATGTTGGCAACAAATTATTAAATGCTAATAACAGGTGCAGCTATTACAGTCTTTCCCTTGCATATATATCATCTAAGAGAAAGTAATAAATTAGGGAAATCAGAGCGCTTGATAAGTGATAAATACAAGCAAAACCCACTCCCTTATAGCACTGAATGATATTCCCTAGGTGGGTAATGAAACATCTTCAAGAAAACAACCAAACTCAAAGAGCATCAAAGACCCACAGTTCAACCTGAGCTAAAAATATTCTCTTTGATATCTGCATTGAGTTTTTAGTAGAAAAAGAAGTACCTCAACCATCTTTTTTTTCCTTTACATATATAATCAGTTTCTAGCTCACATGATTCTGGAAAATAATAGTGAAAATATGTATTATTTAATGTCTCTGAAAGTCTAGAAAGCAGAATGGACTTCTTGTGTGATTTCCTGTTTTACAGGCAGAGCCTTTGGGTTCTGCATACAATTATTCTCTTCCCATGGCCTTCAGCATTTTTCTGTTTCCTGCAGTTTATTTTTCACTGAACCTTTTCCATTGCAGATTATGAAACTCTTTCCCTAGAGAGGTGTGATTGATCCTTCTCTTCACAATTTCATGTGAGCATATAACTCAAACATTCTATTAAACTTTGAGCATATATTCTTTTTCATCTTGCCTTTGGCCTACTATTGGATTTATTATACTATACTGATTATTGTGGTTTGTTATTGAGTGGGGGATCTTATAACTTTGCAAAAGCTACCAATAATTTTATTTATAGACACTTTGAGAAAAACAAAAAAATCCAGTACAAAAGAAGTGAAGCTAGATAAATGAATTCTTAAATGAAATAAAGTAAACTATAGTAAATACATACTAGTGTGAGATATGGCTTTCTTTCCAGATTTTGCCATACAACAATGGCAGTGCAATTTAGAATTTCCATAAAAAGCAACTGCAGAAAACTCACTTTTATTGATCACTTCCTGACCCTAAGCTCTCGATTTCTACTTAAAGGAAGATATTAGGGTGATCAGAGCTTCAAAGATTTCTTTTCTGCAAGAGATTAACTATCTGTAATTTCTGATCAATATGTCTTTTCTATGTTCTGAGAATCTTCTTTCACGCCCTATCCTCTAAATTCTTTACTGTAGATCTTGTCCTCTGTAAATCAAGCATAAATACTGTCTATAAGAATCAAAGCACAGCAATATAATAATATCTAAGGATGCTCTATAACCTCATTTTTATGTAACGGTCACCCATCACACTATATTTGAATTCTTTGTAATTGGTTCACAATGGCATCGAAATTCAAAATCCATCCTTGAACATATTAATAGACAAAAGAAGATGTTTATACTGTGAGCCACACTACATTCCACTGGGACTTCTTTTCATCAGTGCTCAAGTATGGTTCTATTAATATACTCAGTGCAGAGGTGTGTGTATCAGCTTCATCAATGTGTTATGAGATTTTTTTCTCCAGGTCTTTTTCTTTTGTGTGAAAATTCTTTGCAAGGCTTGTATGATCTTTTGACATAGTTTTTCAGACTATTGAACTTTTTAAAAGATTCAGTTCGTCTCATGCTTAGGGAAAATCAAGCAAATAAAAAAAAACACCCCAAAAGGTTGCATGCAAATAATACCTAGAACTTCATTATCTTTTCACCTTCCATAAAATAGCTCCTCATGAATAACTATAGGCAGCTGCATCATACAACCCAGTCAAGATTTGCTGTTAAACTTACTTTTCTGCTGCTTAGTTGCATTTCTTCTCTCCTGGACAGGAAAAGGGAAAGTTTTTGTCCCAAAGAAGAATTCAGTCCACCCATATTCCAAGAATGAAATCCATGTCTTTTAGTTAATTACACCAATGTACGTAGAAATCAAATACTTCTATGCAGTTTCCTTTGTAACAAAACATAAATGGCTTTCCTCCAGGATGCGTTTGCATCTTTCCCAGGGTTATCCAAAACCTTAGGATTTCCCTTGCAAGGTTGAATCAGTGCTGACTCTGCTTAGCTTTCTCAAGATCAGTCAGTATTGGTTAGCTGCAACAGCATTGAAAAATAACACAAATCTTTATTGAATGCGGGACACTTCCAACCAGCAAATGATGTTGGAAGTAGGAAATGACACACTCCTGGAATTGCTCAGATTTTTGCCTGATACATGAAATTTGGACTCATTGCCTGGAACTCTATAAAAACAATCTAATAAATGTTCCATGAATATTTTCATAAAAAGCACAACCTGGAAGAACCTGTTCACTGTCTTCATCTTGGCAGTCCCACAAGAGCGGAAACATTGCTCACATGGGATGCTCTGATATTTGCCATTTATTAATACTGAGGATACAGCTTTTTATTAGGTATACATAAAAGCACTATAATGTTTCAGCATATTGGGAAAGGTATATAGCAGAGGCAAAGTTGATATTAACCAGCCCTGCATACAAGTAACTGGAAATCAAACTCTTTTCCTTGTCAGATTTGAATTGCGTATACAATATGTTTTCTCAATTTCATTTTATCAAATTTCAAGGCTGCTTAATGCCAGACAGCCTTGAAGTATGTTAAATGTCAAGAATAACTTCAAGGAAAAAGATAACTGAACTTCTCACATTGATTTGTAGGAAGTTTGTTCAACAAAGAAACAAGGGAATGGTGCCAGTGGTTGTTTGATCTGCTGTTGCCAGTTTTGAATCCTTTCAAAGATCAGCTGCTGCTTGTGAGGATCACAGTGATTTCCCTCATTCTCCTTTCTTGTTCAGTTTCCTTTGCTCTTGACCTGAATCCAGTTTTGTTCCTCCCTTCTTTCACTTTCTTTTTGTAGGACCCTTAGACTTTTTCCTCATTCTGTTCCCCTTACCTTTTTTTTCCTTTTGCTCTTATTTTTTTTTGTCTGATGTTTATGATAGAAATAAAAATTACATGCAGATGGGAAAGAGATTAGATCCTTTCATGTATGGCACTAAGATTTGATCTGAGGGAGGAGAAAGGAAGATGTTCCCATCGTCATGATTGGCAAATCTTTTAGTGCTATTTGTAAATATTTTTTGTTGTGTTTTCCCCTCCTGATTATCGGATATACTTGTGCAATGTGAGAGAGGATTGGTCTGTTAATATTTTTCTTTTACCAGTGGATGAAGGGAGAGGAAAGAAGAAAGACCAAACTGGCAATAGAGATCAGAAGATAATACAGCATCTGCAAGACTAAAAAGAAAAAGAAAGAGAAGTAAAGGTAAGGGTGAAATCCAGAAATAGTTTCAGAAAGGAATTAGGAAATTCTTGCATTAGAAAATCGCAGAACAAATTTCTAAAGATCTGCTGAAGAACCCAAAAGAGCAAACCCAAATGAGCCAAGAGCTGTGCTTGGCTTCTTGATTTTTCTCACTGACATTGAAGAAAATTAAAAGATTGAAGACAATGTCAAAGCAGCAAGCCTAGTTCTATTTCACAGCAGTCCTGAGGAACAGTGGCATTTTCCATAATAAGGCACCCAAACAATTATTCATCCCAATGTTTTATCTCCCACTTTAAATGGCTACTATGTTACATTTCTGAACAACATATTTTTTAAAAAGCAAGAATTGGCTGCTCTAATGTCAACTGAAATTATTGACCTGTTGAGAAATGACTCTTTACAGACAAGGCATAGATCAAAGTTTCAAAGTTCACACTTGCATTCAATTTGTCCCTTGAAGAGTAATTTAAGCAAAAAGACTTACAGTTAGGGCTTCTCTAAGTAAACAACTGGGAATTAAGTATTCAGTTATTCACTCAATTGCCACAATTCTGAAAGAAAAATGAGAAGTCCCTGAAACTCAGGGTTTCCCCCCCTTCCATATGCAATCCCTCCAAAGCAATCTTGGAAATCTTTTCTGCTTGTTATAATTAATGTTCCAGCAACTGATCCATACATTCTTGTATTTTTCTTCCTTTTTTCTTGTGGACCTTAAAGCATGAACCGAGTACATGGGATGCTCCATTTTTTGGCTTAATTAGTACATGAATACTGAAATGTGAGGAAAGAAAGAGCAGAAATATAAGAAATAACAACACATTCCAGTGTATGATGAATTAGAGAAACTAGATTAATTTGTGTACCTTAATAGAATGTTTATTAAAAATGGAAAAATGGAAGGATGTGCTTGTGAAACAGACTTGGTAATATGTGTTCTGTTGTAAGGAATGAATGTTTCTTTCTTTGTTCTAGGAACTTAGAGTTGGGTATGGCATGAGAAACATAAAAATAAGTTGAATGCATTGAGAATGTTTGTGTAAGATGTATATATGGTAAAAGAAGAAGAGATGAGGTCAAGAATGATTGGCAGCAGAATGAATATGGATTGGATGCTAAATTGAGTGTCCAGTACAAAAGAAGTATATTGAAGTAGTTTGAGCATATAGAGAGAATGAATGAAGAGTGAATCACAAATCAAATAGGTAAACTCAGAATGAACAGATCAAGAGAAGTGGGAAGGCTAAGAAGCTGCAATTTCATGGACTTCATGAGATCCTTAATAAAAAGGAGGCAGTAAGTTTAAAGAACAAAAATCAATGTATGAAGCTTTTGATCTATATATGTGGTAGAAGCAAGGATAGTCCACAAGGTATTGTGGGGTGGGAGTGGCAGCATAGACAATGGTATTGCTATACAGTATATTAGATTTCCTTTTTAGGTATTTTCTCCTTCCTATTATTTATTTTGCTTACTCCGTGTCCCCTTTTTCTGTGCTTTGCTTAAATCTGCTTACAAAAAAGAAAATGGAATGATGGGGGGGTGTCTCTGTGTGTCTGCATATATGCAGTGTGTGCATATAGACAAACACACACACACAAACATATATCTACGCCGCAATAACTCAGCAGTTAAGACACTGGGCTTGCTGTCCAGGTTCAAGACCCAAGTGTTGCGTGAGAGGGTGCACTCCCATCCTTGCCCTAGCTCCTGCTAATCTAGCAGTTGGAAAGCATGTAAATGCAAGTAAATAAATACATACCACTTCGGTAGGAAGGTAACAGTGCTCAGTAACAGACATCATTGTGCTCTGTGACATCAACAATGCTGGCCACATGACCATGGAAAAGCCTTTGGACAAGCGCTGGCCCTTGAAACAGAGATGAGCTCTGCCCCTTATAGCTGCAAAGCTAGCGAAGTAAAATCCACAGGGACTCCTTACCTTCCTCTCTCTCTCTCTCTCTCTCTGGTAAAGTAAGAAGTCCTTGAGGATTTTACTGCATATATATCTGTATATATAGATCTAGTGTGTGTGTGTGTGTGTATGCTGTATATGTATTTGTGTGTATACACACAGGCACATACATACAGTATACATGCTGCATATATACAGATATACACAGCGTATGTATATATCTGTATATATATATGTATATAAGCTGTATGTGTGTGTGTGTATATATGTATGCATGTATAAATGTTGTATATATATGTATTTATTTATTTTTATTTAATTTATGTGCCACTGAATCCAGAGGCTCTCGGCGGCTAACAAAACAACTGATAAAAACATTAATTAAAAACATTAAAATAAAAATAAAACATATATATGCATGTATAAATGTTGTATATATATGTATGTGTATATGGTGTGTGTGTGTATGTGTATATACATTTTATCATATAAATTCCTAGGGAAATGTTACGAAGTTGAGAAAAGGTCTGCAAGTATTCTGGATACCTAAGTAGCTGGACTCAAAGAAACATTGATGAAGCTGCTAATATTTTAAAAATATTAAGATATTTAAAAAATATTAATAGTTTGCCTGAATTCCACCATTACTGAATTTTAACCATGACATTTCTCTTTTTATATAACCATTATTAAATATTTTAAAAAGGAAGATAATATAAATTAACACTAATATAAATTAAAAAAAAAGAAATAAAGAAAAATCTAAAAGTGCAAGAAGGGAAAAAATGAAAGAAAAATAGAAAAGAAAGTAAAAGCATAAAAAGTAGCAGCTTATGATCTTTTTTACGGTCCTTATAAATACCATTATCAGTCTACCCCTTATTCTGTGATTACTACATAGTTCTTTCTATAATTTACCCCATATAATCATCAAAACAATAAGTCATGAAGTCATTTTTTTCTGTTTCACATAAAAAGTCTATAAGGAGTTTCCAGTCAGTACTAAACATACTGTCTTTCCTCTGATCAAACAGGCCAATTTGGCCATCTCAGCAAATTCCATCATCTTCACCATTGCAGATAATGTCAAATCTTTCCACCTTTGTGCATACAATAATCTTGCCGCAGTTATCATATAGAAAATAAAGTTGCATAATTTTTTTTCCAGTTGTTTGCCCATCAATCACAAAAGAAAAACTTCTGGTCTCACCCAGCATTTTCTAGCTTTTTTTTTACACCACCTATTACCAGTGATAAAATGTCGGTTCTTTTGTTCATATTTCTAACATAGAAGGAGGAAGAAGTATTATGTATGTTGAGCTATTTATAAAAAATATCTATAAAAATAATAAAGGCTGGATAAAAAAATGAAAAGTGCCTTTATACATTATCTCCAGTTTCTCTTGTGACATATGACAACATGCATTATTTTATTAAAAAATACTCATTAAGATAACATAATGTAAATGTCAGTCCTTTCAGTCACATATATCCTATTGTCCCATCTGTATAAATGAAATTTTTATCCCATTGTATCATACATTTTTTCACTTATGTTTTGAACTTCAATAAAAGTTTGTGCATTTTAGCAATTACATGTTTATCATTTGAACACAATTCTGTTTCAAACTCAGTCTTACAATGTTCAAAATTATAAATTATTTTTATTTTGAATCTTTCTAATACATTTTAAGTATGACATTTGTCATGTCATAAACTTTTAAATATCTCATGAAATCCCAGCATAACTAATCCTTGAAGTTTATATGCACCAGATTAATTACTTAATTTTCTGTTGGAAAGGATAGACTTTTGCTGAAAATAATAGATTATTTAAGCAGCTTTGCCCCAGGTAGAAAAGGAGACAACTTATCTTCTGTTGCAGGTTTTAGCTCCAATAATTTGTAGGTTGAGTGATTCCAATGAATAGTTTTAATGATTTGTTTTCCCAGAAGGAGATTTAGTTATTTTGAGAAATTGCTTTTAATCCCCTCATTCCCACTGGTACCGTCAAGAACATGCAAAGTGCGAGGAGACACAAACTGACCTTTGTTTTGGTTTTTATAATTCTGTTTCTCTTGGCCCTATTTCTGTGACACTGAGATTCAACCGGCCAAACCCACCAGTGATACATTTAAGTAACCAAGGATTTGGTCAATTAAAAATAAGGCAATGTGAGAGAAGTAATGACTGTTGGTATTCATTCATATGTAATGATTTTCTGGACTGTGGTTTGCTTTTATTTCAGGAAACCATCCAATAAGGGGTTATTTAATGTAGAAGACTAGAAGAACCAGACCTGCAGCACTTTTTCTCTATTGAAATCTTCATTTTCATCTGGCTCCTTGCACCTGAAGTTTAAATGTGCAAATATTATATTTGTATTTAATTAATCTTCTCTTGGCAATGCAAATGTCACAATAAAATCAATCCATATTAGCTGCAATTCAGAAATGGTTTTATGATTCTCTCTTGCATAATCATGGAGTTACTGCAGAAGTAAAGTGGGCCTATCTGTAGAAAACTGACACCGCTAAGTTTGTTCCTCTTTCTACAAACTAGTAAATTGAGACATGAGCATCATGCTTACTTAAAAATTTTCTGTCTTCCTTTTGTTTCTTTATACAGATTATATAAGTGAGAGAGAGAAAGGAGGAGGAAGAAATAGCAGCACTGGTGTCAGACATGCAATCAACCAACATATAGGCACTACTTGGCATGGTTGTGGGGCTTGTGTGCTCTGAGGAAGATGAGAGCTATGCCAGAGTTTCAAACATATTGGAACTAAAAGCCTTTTGATGAGGGTGAAAGAGGAGAGTGGACAAGCTAGTCTGAAACTCAACATTTAAAAAACTATGATCATGGCAACTGGTCCCATCACTTCCTGGCAAATAGAAGAGGATGAAATAGAAGCAGTGACAGATTTCACCTTCTTGGGCTCCAAGATCACTGAGGATGGTGACTGCAGCCATGAAATTAAAAGACACTTGCTCCTTGGGAGGAAAGCCATGGGAAACCTAGACTGCATATTAAAAAGCAGAGACATCACCTTGCCAACAAAGGTCCGTCTAGTCAAAGCTATGGTTTTCCCAGTAGTAAGGTACAGCTGTGATAGTTGGACCATAAGGAAGGCTACGTGCTGAAAACTGAAGTCTTTAAATTGTGGTGCTGGAGAAGACTCTTGAGGGTTCCTTGGACTGCAAGGAGATCAAATCAGTCAATCCTTCAGGAAATCAAACCTGATTGTTCATTGGAGGGTCAGATGCTGAAGCTGAAGTTTCAATAGTTTGGCCACCTAATGTGAAGAGAGGACTCATTGGAAAAGTCCATGATGCTGGGAAAGACTGAAGGAAAAAGAAGGGGACAGCAGAGGATGAGATGGTTAGATCGCATCATGGATGTGATGGGCATGGATTTGGGCAGACTCTGGGAGACAGTATAGGACAGGGAGACCTGGTGTGTTGAAGTGCATGAGGTCATAAAGAGCTGGACACGATTGAGTGACTGAACAACAATGATATATAGATAGATCCTGATAAGAAGAGGATTCAAAACATCACAAAAGCCTCAACTTTGATTTGCAGAATCAAGATGTTTCATTTGCTTAACAACAAAATCAACTGGTTGTAATCATGTTGCTTCACAAATAATTGTGAACTTGTGTGTTTCTAATACACTGAATACATTGGGACTTATTTCTAAATAAACATATATAAGTTTGTATTTATTTACTTTGCATTGTTTGTATGCTGCCCATTCCTGAATGGCTACCCATGGAAATACTGTAAAAATAACCTCAGAAAGTCTCCCAAATACATAATATAAAAATTAAGCACCAAGAAATACAAATACCACACATCAGTAGCTCACTTCTAATCAAAGCACACTTTTGCAAAACAGAACAGGTAGGTTTTCAAAGTTTCTTAAAGCCTAGGATGAATGAAGCTGATTCAGTCTTCAATAGGAGGGTATTCCAAAAAGTGGATAGCCACTTTTTGGATAGCACTAAGATAATGCTTACCTCTAGAGATGTGCCAAATGACAATCCCTGAAACAAGGGACCCAGGTTGCCACATTCTGCACCAGTTGTAATTTTTGGATGTTCTTCACAGACCACTTGATTTATAACACATTACAGTAGTCCAAATGGAAGGTGATTGGAGTATGAGATATAACTATAATATAAAGGATTTGTAAGTCTAGAAAAACTCCTAAAGTGTGAATCACTTGTTCAGAGTACAAAGATGGAAATTCCTTGGAATCATTCAGGCCACAAATTGAAGGCCACTGCATCTTGAAGTGAATCAATGGTAGTCTGTTCCTTCTATTCAGATAGATGAAGATGGAGACAGAGACAGAGGTAGCAGTCACAAGCATATTAATGATTCTGAATTCTGTGAAAACAGATGACTTGCTCCAGTGCATCATGTAGATATTGAAAAGGTGTGGATACAGAAGAGATCCCTGACACTCCTTCTGGCACTCCAAGCAGGACCAGAAGGGTTTTATTTCCCTGATCCTGGTCTGTTCAGAAGTGTATCCAATCCATTTTTTTGGTGTAACCTGACCTAGACCTAGGGCCCTCTGCAGTTTTAAGGCCACTACTTGTACAAGGGAATAGCTTAGACTCCTTCTCAAAGTCTAAACTTGACAGTGTTACAGAGATTCCTAAAGGGGTCAAAACTAATGAAGTCCAGCAAACCCACTGCCCAAGTTGCATTCTCATTTCTGGTGATGGTAAAAAGCTAAACCACTACCCCCTGTCACAGGTTGTTCTTTAAATTCTGCTAAACCACTACCCCCTGTCACAGGTTGCTCTTTAAATTGTAACCAATTTGATTGATCCAGACTCAAAAGAGCCACAAAAGTACTGGACCCTGGACAGATAGAGTTTTTTTTAATTAATATATATATATATATATATCCCTATAAAGGTTGGGAAGAAGTTTTATTCTGAAGAGAAAACAAACAAGAAATAAAAGTGAAATGTGAAATGTGAAACTTATATGTGAGGGCTTTCTATGTCTCTCTTCTATGTTCTATTCCTATTATTTCTAAATTAATATGCCAATTTGCTATTACTAGATTCTATTATAAAAGGTAAAGATAAAAATTTCCCCTGCCAGTCGTGTTCTACTCTAGGGGGTGGTACTCATCTCCATTTCCTAGCCGAATTGCTAGCGTTGTCCGAAGACAGT
>JANHZU010006577.1:45075-69239 GCA_032468055.1 Acrochordus granulatus | reverse complement strand
TCCAGTCCAGATGCCTGTTTTTTAAACTTTGTTGCGATGCAATTACCCTGGACGAGTGAGAGTCTTCACAGACTTGGATCTCATAGTACAATATTCCCAATACTGGCTGGGGAATTCTGAGAGTTGCGATCCCCACTATTCTGGAAAATTCCAATTAAAGAAAAGTTGCCATAATAATAAAAGGATAGATTGGAAATGCTTCAGAACTTCTGTATTTTTGTTTTCCTGACTTTGTTTCCAAAATTAAAGAAAACAATGGTAATCCTGGATCTGGAAGATTTACTCCCGTCTTCCTTTCAAAAAATTTCTCCTTCATCTTTATTTATTTGTACCTTGCCTTTATTATTTATAAATAATTCAAGGCAGTGAAGATGCTTAATACTTCTTTATTTTATTTTCACCACAACAACCATGTGAGGTAGGTTGGGTGGAGACAGTAAGTGGCCCAAAGTCACCCAGCCACCTTTTATATCTAATGGCAAGACTAGAATTCACTGTCTTCTGGTTTCTAGCCTAGTGTTTTTTTAACCAGTAGACTTTGCCCTTCTGGTACATCTGATAAATTTTGATTTGCTTATTCCTCTACCATGGATTTGCAATCTTCATTTAAATGCTATGTAATATTCACAACTATGCTAATAAGGAACTTCGTTGTTTTAATAAGACTTTTAATATTCTCATTCCATCTCCATCTTTTTTTTTTTTGCCTTTTCACCAGGCTAGGAACCTGTAAATTCTAGTCTCCCTTTGGGCATGAAAGCTGGCTGGGTGACTGTGGGCCAGTCCCTCTCTCTTAGCCTAACTCATCTCAAGGGGTTGTTGTTGTGGGGAAAATAGGAGAAGGAGGGAATGTTCTGCATATTCACTGCCTTGAGATATTTATAAAAATAATAATGGGTATAAATAAATAAAAAATATCAAGTTTGAGAGGACAGTCTGATCTTCATTGTTCTGTAAAACTAAGAGAGCCTATTAAACCAAGGAGCAGGGGTTTCAAATAAATATTTTAGATCAAAATTCCCAGTTTATCAGAAGCTCAAGTTAATATGTGGCAAAATCCAGAAATTTCCTTTTCCCAGTTCTACATTACTGGTGAAAATATGTTGGTGTTCTTCTTTTAAAGGCTCCAGGCTTTAGTTGATAGCTCTCCTCCCACTCCTCCTCCCAATCCCAAATCTCCTTCCGCCACCTGGTTTTCTGAATTCCACAGTAATTAACTTAAATGCTTATTAGGGTAGATGAAAAGATGGGAAAGGGAGCCGAAAGAAGTCAGAGAGAGAGAAAGGATAGACCAAGGTGGAAGGCTCCTACTCTTTGATTCCACTTCACAAAATATGGTGACAGTTGTCAGGAGATACTTATTCCCAGACCTTTTTAATGTCTTGGAACTGGTTACTTTTGTACAAATTTAAATTCTGGGGAAAAAAGATTAAATCCAGTTTCCCTATAGGCTATAATCTGATGTTAAGCATTTTCAGTCTAGTGCCATCCACACATATTGAATACAACTTCCCTCCCATTATCTCAAATCAACAAGGTAATTCCCCAGAATTATGGGGAACCTCTTGCTGATTAGTTTTACAGGATAATAAGGAATAGTGTTTTTTTTTTACTGGGGTGGAAAACTTCTCCATTCTTTCTTGTGTAGTTTTCATGCATGACTCAGATTTGTTCAGCCATTTTTCTCCTAAAATAAATTATTTCTCTTTCCCTGTATAAATATTTTTTATTTTATTAAATGTATATGTCAACAAATTCAAAATGAGATATTTTGCCTGATAAATGCTTGACACGCCCTTTTCTGAACTTTTTAATCTTTCAGACTTCCCCAACTTGGGGTCCTCCAAACAATTCGAAGTCAGGGTAAGAAAGGCTCCTCCTGAACATCCTTCTGTGACTTACTGAGTGCGCAGTGTGAAGGCGGCGCTGGTGATAGAGGTGGGCAAGTTCAGACCTTTGGTGATCTCCCTCCACAGCTTTTTGTTTATCACTTCCACCAAGCCTCCCTTCTCAGTCACCAGAACGTAGAGCATATAAAGATCCAGCACCTGCTTGGCCATGATAGGGATTCGGTTCACAGGGGTCCCTGTGTTGGGGAAAAAGCAGAAAGAAAAAGCATTGGGCAGGGCAGGAATCACCAGGCTGATCACTTCAGGCTTCAGCCAGGATCCAGGTTTTTGTTAAATAGTTTTCTCATGCTAACAGTGTTTGTGTACCATTTCTTCTTTTCTGAAGTACTTTGTATGTGGTACTTAAGCTGGGAGAACAAACTCTGAAAGGACAACCCATATTATCATGCCCATGTTACAGTTTAGGAAACAAAGAAAACATTAATGAAAGGCTACTAAGATAACTCATGGCAGAGGTAATATTCCAACCAGGGATTTCTTCTCTGGAACGCAATTCAGAACTAGCTCTTTTAACTTTGCCAAGGTTACAATTTTGTCACTGTTGAACAGTGTCAGCCAGGTAAAATTGGCATAATTGATGGCACAGTTTTCAACTTTGTATCACAGAGATAATTTAGAAGCCCTATGTTGGTGAACACTATGCCTTGAAAGTTCTCTAGGTACTTTTAATAAGACTTGTTTCTCCTAATTCTTAGAAATAGTGTCACACAGGACAACTACCCCTTTATAGAATCTCTCTCCGTTCCACTAACTTGGCCTCCAATTCCAGTGGTCTCTATCTGTTCCACTAACTTGGCCTCCAATTCCAGTACAAGCCTCAGAAACAGCTAAATATTTATAATACCAGACTTGCCTTGGAATGCAAAGAAATACATACTAAAAATAATTGGGGGGGGTGAGGGAGGAATGATTAGAGGGAAAGGATATACTTCTAGCAGCCTGTACTTGCCTGCAATCTTGTAAATTATTTGCAATGGAGCTATTCACACTTCATTAATATTCCCTTCTAAAATGAAATCACAGATCTTACTATTCATACTAAAACAGATACTGCTTTCTTTTCTTTTCTTACAACATATGTGGACCTTTGAGACACTTGGCTGGTCTTCTACTATTTAAACTTTAAAGCAACTGCTCCATAGAAACAGGAACCTCCATTTTCTCCATCTTTGAGATTTGAAGCATCACTAGGCTAAACAGCCTTCATGTTCCCTCTGGAATTCAATGCACTTATCAGCAGAATCTTTTACTTAGTCTGCATTTATTTAAGCCGTTAAGAATTAAAAAATAGCATCATATCACACTGAACAACAAATAGGGACAGCTGAACTCTACAGATTTCTGAAATTATGCAAGTTACAAAACTTGTTTCATGCCTTAAATTTAAGGATTGGCAATGGCCTGGGGGCTATGAAACCTTGCCAAGAAACCTCAATTTCTTCTCCCTTTTCTTTATTCAGGCTTTCAAGCATGCATGAAGCTCATGAGTATACTTTTTTAAAAAAAATGTACTGTAAAATTTAAGGGGGAACTAAAAGCTGAACCCTCATGTAACCTTTTGTAGTTGAGTTAACCCTATTTTTATGGATAAATTCCTTTCTAATCAGTTTTGGGTTAAGGCTGACTGTGCAGAATAAGAAGAGACCACTTTCCACAGATCCAGATGGTTTTTTGGTGCCTTGGAAAGATTTTCTATCCAATTAATCAATGGCCTGGAAAAGATTCTTGTCCAGCCAAGCAGCATGTAATATTTTGCACAGTATGTCTAGGGCCACACTCAAAAAGTGAATGGGGCCAGGATCTGGTTAGGAGCAGAGTTTTAATGGAGGAGACATATTTAAATTCATCTGAAGCATAAAACCTGATGTTGTCCTTGGAAGCACGATAAGTGTTGCTTAACTTGGCAACTTTAAGACATGTAGACTTCAATTCCCAAAATTCCCCAACTTAAAGATTAAAATCTTAGTTGCCAAGGTGGAAAAACATTGACCTAGACCATTAATGGCCCCAATAATTCTATTAGGGGGCAATAATTCTAATTTTATTATTGGGGGGATTACTGATAGCCTCATGCTCTGAGGGCAGACAAACTGCTTGGATAGCTGAATTTTATTCATCAGTTTCTCTCAGAAAAGGCCAAATTTGGATTCTAGGCCTTCAGAAAATGATTACTTTCATTCTCATAATGGTCATACTGAAGGGATGATTGGAACTGTAATCCAACATATTCAGCAGGTACCAAGTTGGACATGATAATCTTTAAACAATTTCAAACTGTTATCTAAACTGAAAGACAAAATGGTTTATCTGGAGATTCCCTTCGGTCCTTAACTCACCAGATAGGAGAAAACCCAGTGCAGAGTGGTTAAGTTAATAGACTGGAATTGGAGAAAGCCAGAACTTTTCCCCATTCAGTCTCATGGGAGATTCTGGATCCCATAAGATGGTTGTTGTGATGATAAAATAAGCAATGTTCTCCTTAAACACTTTAAGAAAATGTCTGCAATTAGAGGTAGTTCTCAATGTACAATCATTGTTTAAGTGACTGTTTGAAGTTACAATAGCACTGAAAACTTACTTGCACCCAGACTTTGCACTTATGACCACTAGGCATCTCCATGGTCACATGAACAAAATTCATGCACTTGGCAACTGGCATGTATTTACAATGGTTGCAGAGTCCCAGGATCATGTGATTGCCATTTTCAATCTTCCTAACTAACTTCTGACAAGCAAAACCAATGAAGGAATGCATGATTCATTTAACTACAGTGATTCACTTAACAACCACAGCAAAAAAGATCATAAAATCAGGTGCGATTCACTTAAGAACCTCCTTGCTTAGCAATGGAAATTCTGGTCCCAATTGTGGTCGTAAGTTGAGGACTATCTATATGAAGCTGGGCCTGATATTTAGAATTAACCATGGGGTTCTGCTTTCTTCCAAACAATGAAGACTGTGAAAATGGAAAGGATCAGTGACAACATTTTTTTTTCCGATCACTCTCCATTTCTGGAAACCTTTGCTGTGGGAAATGAGTTGTTACTACTACCATCACCATCTGGCAGGTAAGAAGATGTTAAACACTTATTTATTCCAGCCTGCACTGAGACACTGTGTTTTAAAACAAAGGCTCTATTTATTGCTGCCATACTTTCTTTTTCATAAAAGGAAAAAAATATTGAATGCCTATTGTTTGCCATTATTATCAACTTTGTGGTGGTTTTACTCAGCAAAAGGAACTTGGGTGCATGGATTTTTTTTTAAAGACCACATCAGCAGAATTGCAGCGTGCATCTCCAAATGATCAGGATTTTACGAGTTTTAAGGATGGATTTGACAGGCTATCTCAGAAGTCCAGGCACAGCAGTTTGGGGCCATAATGATCCCTAAATTGTCTGATTATTCAAAGACAGGGAGACATAGGGAATGCCACTTCATGGACAGCAGAAAAGGGAAAATGAGACGGGCAAAGCAAGAAAAGGTACAGAAGTCTTTCAGAGCATTTTGTTTGCTTCTCATTCCCATCTCTTTCCCTTTTAATTGATTTCTCCTTTTATTGATTTATTGCTTCCTTAAAATGAAAAGAAACAATTTTGAACAGGAAAAAAAGGGAGGAAAAACACCTTATTGTGCCACATAGTTTTACTGCAGGAAGGCATGGCACATTTTCCGGGAATAAAACCTATTTGAGCCAGGGCAGCCGGGGCTCAAATCCAAAGAGGCATTATTGAGTGAAATAATTTCCTTCCTACTTCAGTTTTCAGAATGGGACCAGCAGCAGGGCTTCCCTCCATGCTGGGAAATACACAGGCAGACAGAAATCCAGCTATTGCCTCCTCACCATGGAAAAGGCATCTGAGAATTCTCACATTTGCAAAAGGCATCCCAAATAAAAAGAGTTGCTTTGAGAGTCAATTCCCCCCCACATGTACACCCATTGGCATTTTAGGAAACTCCCTCAATTGATTTTAAGTTTGTTCTGCTACCACCACCTAGATTCACATTTGCTAATCACTGAGCTGGCCTAACATGCTTATAGGCAAAAGAAAAGAAAAAAAATCACTGAAAAAGAGCTACATAGATCTCATTAAACTGAACTGTTTGTACAGGTGCAGATAACTATTTCATATATTGCTTCAATGCACAAAAATGAAGAAAGTCATAAAGTGCAAGTCCCAATGTTAAAGTTCATGAATGTTACCATTTCAGTATTCTAGTTCCAAAATTATACAATGTAGTTTGTCTGGTTTGAGCTTGATGTGTTGCACAAACCCAAGCAATTATAGTTCATTCACTAAAGCAGGATTAAATTGTGCCTTATTACAATGGCTGGCTTCACACAACATACTAAATCCAGGTTAACGAAATTAAATTTGCTATCTTCATATGGCATGCTACAATTAAGGAAAATGACTTAAATGTGCCTTAATAGAATAGTTTTCTCCACAATAAGTGAAAAGAGCTGAATAAATTACTAAACTTTATTTATTATTAAAATGTACAATATATAATAGAGACTCTGAGCCATTTTAGCTACTCTAGTGTACTTTGTGATCCTTGGAAATAGCTGGTGAAAGTATTTCTGGTATTAGTGCTGCTATTTGTAAAAGTAACTTTTCTCTTGTCAGTGGGGGTATCTGGAGGAAGCAACCTTGGGCCTGCTTAGTAGCTCAGTGACCCAGGATTTTCTCAGTTTAATCGTTTCCCAGTATGTTGATTATTATAGTGATTAAGGCACCAGGTTAGAAACCAGGAGACGGTAAATTCTAGTCACCCCTTAGACATGAAAGCTGCTGGATGACTTTGGGCCTGTCACTCACTCTCAGCCCAACTCACATTACAGGGTTGTTGTGGGGAAAATAGGAGGAGGAAAGATATTAGGTATATTTGCTGCCTTGAGCTATAAAATAATAAAGATGGGATATAAATCAGAGTTATCTCCATTAATGAATCATACTAAAAGAAATGGAAATTGGGGTTGGGTGCATCCAGAGGATGTTATGATAAGGAAAGGTGATCTAAGATTTAGCACTGTGCTAAATAAATGTTATTTGTATATATTTCCACCACTGTTTGTCAAAGAACCCATACTGGCTTGGCTCAAACATCATGCTGTGCCATATACCATAATATACCAAATACACTGACTGTATTCATATCTATGACAAAATCAAACTATCTTATGGCTTAAGAACCTAGCTTACAATACCACCAATCTCCTGCTGAATCCCATTTCTACAATAAGGGCAAAGATGCCTTCATTTTGAAGTGATTTTTATAGCGAAGTGATGCATCAACTGAGTAAATACAACTTATTTATTCTGTCCCACTAATATACCTAAACTCTATGATGCAAGTTGCAAATTGCATGGATGAAATCAACTCTTGCTTTGGTACACAGAATACCCAGATATGCAGGTACTTGTGGCCTGCAAACTGGCACACTGGAGCCTTTGCTCTTGAGTAATACAGAGCATTGGGTACTCTGAAATCATCACCCATCATTCCCACTCCTTCTGCAGGATTTAAACTGCCTCACAGCTATATCCTCCAGGAATTCCAGCCATTTCTTAGCGCTCCTTTCCTGCTTCAAAAACATGTTGACAAATGTTCAAGCAGCCATTCTATGTGTGCCCCCCATCCCCGGGTGTGTCCCTCCCTTTCCCCATTAAACACAGCTCAGGACATACTAGGCACCTCACTATTGTTTGCTTAGATGGCCTGGTGCTGGGTGGGCAAGCTCCTCAAAGGATATTAAACCTCCAAAAAACATCCCTGCAATTTCCTTTCCCTGCTCTCCCACCCGCTTTTGTGACTTCTTACATTCCACACAAAGAACCCCCTCCCCCACTTTCTCTGAGCTGGCCAAGGCCATCTGCTTCCCCCCATCCCAACTAAATTTTCTGACTTAGGGCAAATCTCTCAGCTTCCCTGCCTTTGTTAACAGACTGAGAATCCTTCTCCTGGCATTACCAGATGCATTTTGTTGGTAGCTCATCTAGGATTCAAGCATTTTTGGCTGGGATTATACACTGTGCTTTGTCATAAGGTATTCTCCACATACCTAACTATCGTGGCTTATAAACCAAAGTTAATGGCTTAAGTTAGGCAAAGGAAGCTATTACGGCTTGTTCAGCACGTATGGTTAGTTGGTTAGTCCAGATCCTTTTTTCAAACTCTACATAACTACCAAGGATCGCATTATCAAATGGCTGAGCAAATTACAATGGCCCAATAAAAACACTTTTTAAAAAAAATTAGTTAAAAACTTAACCCATCTATTTTACTGCATCCCACCAACAGAGGGAAAAATACCTGAGTTCACCCTTTCCACTGATAATCCTGTTATGACCCTGTAATTCTAAAATGATTACCTGCCATCAAATCAATGTCAATTCTTTGCATGTATAGATTTTATGCAACAAATTTTAAGGAATGAGGCCCATGACAGCAAAATAAAGAACCATTCATTCCTGACTTAGTACAATATCTGAATGCAGTCCTATGGGGAGATTCTGTCTCTCTCTACTCAGCCATATTTTGCAGACATTAATGTACAGAGGAATTTCTAGCAGAAAATGGGGAAGAAGCCTGCTTTAAAATGATGCTCAATTCCAACAGCTGCTCTGTCCAATAAGATCTTCTCCTCTGCCCTTCTTCTCTATTCTTGACCCAATTCTCTTGAGTCTCATTGGGTTCAAGGCAAACAAGTTTAAGAAGTCCTATCACTTTACATGTTCCTAACACTAATAAGAATAATAACAGGTTTCTCTAATTGGAATACACATGTAGGCTATTCTCATGACTAAGCAGTGGAAGCAGTGGGGATGAAACAAAGAGGAGAGACCCAGTGAAGCTCTAGATTTGTTTCAGGGGTATCTACAACAGTGTACTACAATCAGATGTTTTTCAACTCCCATTTTCCCCTCTAAGCAAAGCCTTTGGCTCGATTGTCTAGCAATTCTGGGATCCAACACATCTGGAGGGCATCAGGTTAGAAAATATTATTGGATTCCAATAATGGGATTTCCTTTATTGCTGGCACTCATCTAGGAGACAATTTTCTCATGTACTAACTAGGTACCTCTATTTACATTTAACTTGAATAATACAGAACTATACTTTGCATTAACATTTAAAATTCAATTTTTCAGATCTCTGAGCAAAAAGCCCCTACCTCTCTTGACTTCTTCTGCATCCTCTTTGTCTCACATGCCCAAGGGGCCCTTATCTTCCAATTAGTGCTGGAGCCAGCTGCAAGCCATTGCTGGCATTTATATTTTCAAAGGCATAGGAAGCATTATGTCTTCCAGCATGTCTTGCTGCAACCAGAGACCTTTTAAAGATTAAGCCCAAACCTAATTTAATTAAGTCTGCAAAATGCTTCCTGTATCCTATCCCAAAGACTGTAACAAGCTGCAGACAAGGATTCTTTCCAGTGGCCTGCCACCTCCAATCGTCCCCTTCCTTTAACATAAAGTCTGAAAATGGCTCATTATTTCTGGTCATGGAAACTTGCTCATTTGCACAATCTTTCAAGGCTTATTATCTAACATGCTGTTCTCCAAACATCTTAGATTACCACTGGTAATATGGCCCTTAGATTTTAAGAAAGTCTTATATTGCTGTTTGAATCAAAATGCCTACTTGCAATTTCTGAATACTTTTTCGATGTCTCTCTCTTGTTCCTTTCCACAAATTCTCCAATTACATCGTTTAGTGGTTATATGTAGGATGCCACATGAAGAACCTCGCTAAGCTACGCAGATTTTCTATTTTTATATATTTAGCAGTTTCAAGAACTTAATACTGAATCAGACTTCCAAGTTTGGAAAACTGTTATTAAGAAGACACAGAATATATTAAAGGAGTAGCTGTTTTTAAATCTACAAAGTGTAGAATGAGGGAATACTGTATCTTAATCATTTTCACAACAATTTGAAAATCTCTTAATTCTTCATTTCTTCCACTAATCTAACCAGGTCCAAAACAATAAATTGATGATTAGATGGTATGGTGAAGTTGCATAATTTCCATTTTAGAAAATCAGAGAATGGATATACAAAATTTGTTCCATGGTAAAATCCAAATTTTGGTCTGAAATTTAAGTGGAACACAACTGATTGAACACCAGAATAATTACAGAATATAATTATAAATTTTACATAGAATGTAAATAAATGTCTTTATTTACACAACAATTTATATAAGGATTGTTTTAAATTTGTGGCCAAGAGTCCAATAGTATCAGAATTTTTTCTGTAGCTGGGCATTCTTTCTACCAATAGTACAAATTCTAGGCTCTATATGGTGGGTGACAGTTCTCCATATTTCAGAGATGTTTGTTTCTAAACATTCCATAATCTCTCACCAGTTATGGTCATTAGTATGGGCTCACTTTACTGACAAAAACCACAGCCTGCACTTATGCAAGAGAGAGACCATTCAGACATGCTAAGCCACACCATTTAAATCCTGCTGGTTTTATGTACCTAGAATCTTGGAGAAAATGCAGGTAAGGCAGAATACAAAACTGGGTCTGTTCTAGCCACACCATTAAAGTTTCCTTGCTGGTTATATACCACCACCACCTGGCACCCTTGCAAGTATAGAAAAGGAAGATATTGGAATAAAAAGAGAGAAATGCTAAGCCTTTTTCATTCAGCCCGTAGCACCTCTGATTGTAACTGACTGACACACACAAAATTGGGATTTGGGAGAACATTCTACATACAAAGCTGCTTTCCTTTCCCACTTCTGGAAAAGTCATCCAATTATAGAGGTGGGGGAATCTCTTTCCCTCTACCTCTGAATTTAGCAAGAGTCACAAAAGATGATCCATAGCATGCCCTGTAAATAGGAAAGAGGCTCACCTCGTTTCTGCATAAAACTGAAGAGGTCATCCAGGAATTCCTTCCTTTTTGGATCTCCATCAAGTTCATATAACTGCAGAGAGAGACAGGGAGAAAAATAAAAGAAAAAAATCAGGAGACAAAAGTAGACAGTTTTCACCAACTTTTCCAATATGCCTTCTATAATGTGGACAATAAGTCCCATCATCACAACACAGTGAAGCTAGCACATAAACAGGGTACCCAGTGGAAAATCTGTTGTTAAGAGCAGTTGTTATAATGCGGTGGGAATGAAAACTAATCACATATTTGATTCTTCTTAAGAATTATAGCTTTCTTTATAGAAAATAACCCCATTAAGTTTCTAGATTTCTATGTTCTTGTGTGCAAAGACTGAGGGAGAGAGGGTTTTTTAATAAATAAAGCCCTGCACTCCCTGGTTTGACTCAGAGATTGCAGCAATTTAGCTAAGCCACAACTCCTACTAAACTCCTTTTTCTAATAGACATTCTGCAGCTATTACATACTGCAAGATCAGCAATTTGCAACAGCATGAGCAATGGAGTCACCAAGATAACAGCAGACAAACACCCATGAGGCACCCAGCCAATTTTTTAACCACCCTCTTGTCTGCTTTCTAGGACATCCTCCTCCTCTTTCCTCCTAGCCAACTGGCAAAAAGAAATTTGCTTTCTTTCAAGGGACAGCCAAGTGTCAGAAAAACAATCCTACTTTGTTCTCTATTTGGTCCATTCTAGATTTCTTGCCTACCTAATTCTGTGAACCTCAAGCAGAGACTACCCAAAGGGCTTCATATTTTCAAATACTGAGACATTCTAAAAATAAAAGGCACCCCTCCTTGACAATTAGTCAAGTGTAGTTTGTTAGTGTTTGATCAAAGCTGCTATAAATTAACAGAACTGCCAGTCTAGCTCAAGTTCTTTAGTTAAAAAATGAAAAGAACCACAAAGATTTTGGAATAAACAACAATATTCTTGTAACTTCTCTTTTATTTGCTATGGAAGAAGATGTCCATGTGATTCTCTGTGGACAATTACAGTACTTGCAACACTCCTAGATGGCACCTATCATATACCAAAATCAAAGTATATTTTTAAAATTCTGAAAAGCTTTATGGGATTGCCAGATCTCACAAAATTTCACTATTCTTCCATGAGATCATGCAAGACTTCAGTAATCGCACAGGATATGTCTGAAATCCTGAATGTTGGCAATCCTGTACGATTGCATTTTTTAAAAAATTATTTAAACATCTGTTTTGGTTTTCAATAAGAAAAAGTTTGGCCATTCCTTTGTTATGATATATTTATATATATACTCATGTCTCTTAAAAAATCAGAAAATGCAAAATAATTTAGTTGAGAAGCGTATCTTAGAAGAAGGAACCAACCTTCTCTAAAGCATAAGGAGGACACTGCTTCTTCAGCAATAATGCTATACTGGAATACATAGCAATTTTGAAAAAGGTTTTCATTCATATGCGAATTTATACATATTTTATTTGAACTCATGCCATGTATAGATAATTTCTTAAATGCTAGCAAAAAATCACCAAGATGAATTGGAAGAAAATGTAGATTATGTAAGAGCTGAGCTCAATCAGATCATCCCTTTCTTTTGTCCCTTAAACCCATTCCCAAGTCCTAAAAATTGTTTTAAAAAAGTGCCAAATTATTGCCATATTCACTTTGAATGGGGACTGGGGGCCGTAAAATGGATGCTGGTTGGCTCTGTAAGACTATGATTCCACACTTTTTGCTTTCCTGGTCTATATTTCATAATATAGTTTATAATCCTTTATTCTTCCCAATTACCTAAAATGCTAAATATAGCTAGGAAAAATGTGAGATGTTAATATGATGGTTACAGAGGAGAGCAAGATTGGATAACATGCATTTAATTTTTTTTATTTTTTATTAATTTTCAACAACATAGAAATACAAAAAAAGGAAAAAATAAAATAACAAAATATGTAAGACAAGCATTTGAGGTTTTAAGTTTTTTTTTTCTAATTCAAGGTTTTCTAGAAAACACACATCATAACATAGAAGGGACAAAGAAATATTGTACGTCTGTTTGTGGGAGAAACAGATGCCAGCAATGAAAAAACTGAATTTTAAAATGGCCTAAGCTGGGTTAGAGGATTTGTGTTTGGAATACATGAGAGGCTAAAGAAATAAACAGAATCTGTTTTTCTATCCCATGTATTAATTCCATTTGCTACATTAGAAGTATTAGCATTTTGCATCACTGTAGGAAGAGAGCACAACAAGACAAAAAGTCTTCTTGCATCATTCTTTGATAATTTTCAAACGGAATGTGAAATTGAGAAAAAAGAAGAAAAAAGTGGGACCACCTGCTTGCAAGAAAAACACGTGTTCCATTATGCACCAACCACTGTAAATTGGAGCACACTTTTCCTTTGCATAAGCTGAGTGAGCAACTGCTTTGTCATCAGTATATCATATAGATCCTTTGGTGCAACAATTCCCTTTGCATGTAGGAATGCTCTGCCCCTGATGTGTAAAACATGTGCGCCCCACTGTTCTCAATTCCCAACTATTAATAGCCTTCAATCAGCAAGAATGTTCCTTGCTAGACCAGCTGCTGAGCTTGGATGGCCTCAGCTTGTCCTCATCACACCACCCCACATACATTTTGACATTGCATGCTTACCGTCTTCAATAGGTCCAATCTGTAGTACCCACTTCATTTGAAAAATTTAACTAGATAATTTTACCAGAATGTATCAATGGAAAGATTCTGGGAGATGTGGAGAAAAGACAGTGAAAATACTTATTATAATTCAGTGTATTGAAATCAGTTCCAAAGTGCAGTAAGTATGATTATTGCCTTAATCATAACAGCAATGATAAAACAGACTCATTAAGCAAATCAAACAACGGACAGTAGAGAAATCAGGCACAAAACAAAATGGAAAGTTTCCACCATCTATAAGAATATATCAACAGCAGAGTACTAACACACACTAAGTTACAGAAAATTTCTATAGCTTGAATGTAAACATTTAGAAGGCCATCTCTATTTCCTATTAATCCCGTGCCTGTGGATAAGACAAACAGGAGAACCTCTGCACTTTCCCAAGACAAACTAGGGCCTAGATTTATCATTGCTGTTATGATTTGGCAGCCCCTTGATATTATCCATTTAGGATTTAAAAGAACAATCCCATTAACAATCAGAATTATGCCTAATAGCCCAAAACTCCCCAACAAAGATACTTGCAGATACTCTAAATGATAAATCCCATCAAAATAAACCCACTGGAATTTGCATGTCCTCCAAAAAAATATAGGAGCTCCCACAATCCAAAGAGAAGCTTCATATTTCCAGCACTGGTGTATCTGAGATTATGATGGAATTACTTCTCCAAGAGATTCCTTTGGCCATGCTAGCCTGGGATTTGGGAAATGACATTCTCAAGTCTAGGAATTCTCAACCATTCTTACTCATAGCGCCCTTCTGAGCCTCATTTACCTCTGTGACATCCCTCATGGTTTCTGTGAGCTGAAAAACCATCTGCACTGTTTATTAATCTAAACTATACCATAAAATCCCTGTGCCCTCCCTAGAAATTTGGTGTGGTCCCCTTGGGAATCACACAGCTCACAATGAGAACCACTGGCCTAGTCATTTGGAAAGTTGAAGAAAAGCTGTACTACAGAATAAATCCTTTGGGATCACAGAAATCTTTCTACCTGTCTTTTGCAACCTTGTGCCATCCTGAAGTGTTCAAGTCAACTTCCATTGGCTGATCTGACTAGAGAGTCAGAGAGTTGAAATCCCATCTGGAGGGCACCAGGTTGGGAAAGAATGTGTGTCATGTCTATCTCATGGAAATGAAGTGATATAACACTGCAGAAACCAGAGCTGGGAAAGGATATGAAAAGCCTTTGCTTCCAGTTGATCCTCCACCCAGGAAGAAAAAGAGTCTATATGCATAGCTAAGGAACACTATTTTCCAGCCTTAACACTAATATCAATTCTATTCTGCAATGGACTTTGCAGAAAAGAGAGAAAGAAAGAGATGGGTCATTTACCCATTCAATCTGGTTAAAAACAGTTTCAATGGTTCCTTCTGTTCCTGAAGTGGTTTCATTCCAACTGGAGATTTATAAGAACCATTTCCTGGGTGTGTTTGCATGCTCACTTGCTCTCCTCCCATTTTTTGAATCTTTGCTTTTTATGAATGACTCTTGAAACAAAAGGAAATTTATCTGATAAATGTCTGTAAAAAAAAAATCCACAAACATGCGAAGGACACATGGCTGATCATCAGGGGAAAAGTCCACAAACACCTGCTTCTGAATGTCTGGCAAGCTGACCTTCCAAAGGAGAAAGACAACTGGAGGGGAAAGATGTGGCATTAAAGCCAACAAAAAAGTCTTGTGTGTGTTGTGTGTGCACATACAAGCATAAATTAAAATGGATGACAGCCAGTGTTGTCTGGTGGTGAAGGAGCTGAGAGCAGGGAGCAGGGAGACCCATGTTCTAGTCCCTCTCAGTATTTGGTATAGTTCCTCTCTCTCTCTCTCACTCAATCCAAGGCTGAGAAGTTGGAAAAAATCTATTTACTAACCCTCACTAGATTAGTACAGTAAATTACAGCCCATAATCTTTAATAAAGAAAATTTATTCCAACTAATAAATAATACTAATATGAAAATGGAAGAATTGAAGGGAAATATGTGGACCATGGAGACAGTACATGATTAAGTCCCTGGCATGATTGGAGGAATGTGAAATAGATCGGTGAATAAGTTTTTGTTCAGTCTCTCCAATCTATTAATAGCAAGAATTTGGTAGGTGCCCATTCAAGACTGTTTGGTACACAGATTGCTGTGAAATATGGCCAGAAATATAAACATAAATGCATGAGATGGGGAAAACCTGGGTTAAATCTCAACACAGCTGTCAAGTTTGTCCAGGCCTACTTATTTTGTTGTGTGATTGTAATAAAAGTGGAGCGTTTAATGTGCATGCTGTGTTTAAGTTTTGATTAGTTTACAGATATCTACAGAATCATAGCTCAGAAATGAACATCTTTTCACATTATACAAAAACTAAATTATGCTTAATGGAAAATCAACTAAAGCTTATTTTCCACAAAAGAGCCTACTGTGATACATGTGTTTATACACAAAGCAGTACTGAGAATATAAGGCAATATGACAGCCACTATGCAGGGAGATGGGGGACCATATATCAGCTATTCTTTTCCCCAAGCCCTGTTCTGAGACATTAGAGACACACTGTATGAAGGAGAGAGTGAACAGTATAATGTGTATAATTTAGCACAACTATTTGGAGGAGGAGGGGTTCACTCTGTCCCCTGCAATATTCAAACTTTTAACCAATGTACCCAAATCTTCTTGGAAAAGGTGGTTTCCTGCTGCTACTCTTTAGGAATGTCACTAGACCTCAAAGTTAGTATTGCCCAAAACATCCAAACAGCAATGCTTTTTCACTCACTGCTGTTACTTTCAGAGCTGTTAAGTGTAAAGAATTGGCTCCATCCTTGCTAGCAGCAGAATATCCCCTTCTTATATTTCTGAATAAGCCATTGAGCCAAGCAGGTATTTTAATTGGAAAGATAATAGAACAGCAGTTCTTTGAGAGAAGCATCAAACTGGCTTTTCTGAAAAAAACTAACCCTCCAGTGAATAAAAGGCAGCTTCTCATCTCCTTTATCTAATGAGAAAAAAGCAGGACAGCAAGCAGAAGTTGAGTATTTTAATTTGTTTCATATTTAACAGCACAGAGATTGCTGTAATGCACCTTTTCAAGTCCAAAGAGAAATGAAAGGGAAATGAAAAGGCAATAAGAATAAAATCCATAATATGGGTATCACATCTTTCTTCGTACGGGTAGTAACAGAAAATATTCAAATATGCATCGCTCAAAAGCTCAGGTATCAGAAGCAAAGGCTGGGGAAAAAAGATAAAAATTGAGGAACTGAAAAGCTATTTGCATATCAGGTTACATGTGAAACCAAAAGCCCGTTAAACTGCAGTTTCAAGGGCTGCTTCCTGTTACGCTAGGAGACTGAAGTGAGCAGGTGTGTTGGGCACCCATCCCCTCAACTGGGGCAGTTTTTTAAAATATCCCCCTCATCCCAACCCACAGTCTACCTTCACCATGTGTGCACATTTTTGAAAGCTCCGATGGAGAAAAGCCCATCCTGTTTCAGCTAAATGGACAATTGAAGGTCACTGCTGACAGTGCAAAGGGGCCTGTCATGGAACTAGCCCACCTGATCATTTGGAGGCTTGACTTTTACAGAGTGGTGTGTGTGTAAGACTGATCCTAGGGACTGAATCTTCAACAGCATGGATCACGGAAACCTCATTTTGAGCTCCAAGGAACACATTCTTAGGAATTGTTCCACTACATAATGGGGAAATCTTATAAACTTATTTTTTAAAAATAATTGATGCTCCTTAACAATGAAATAATTATTCATATTCAAAGCTTCCCTGTGCTTTAAGAATATGAGAGCATTAACCCATCAAGTCTTTTTATCTTGTTTCTTAAAATAGCCAACTGAAAGTTTCTAAGACAGTGATGAGCATCTCTGAACTAGAGTCCTTCTAAGCAAGGGAACTTCCACATAGCTAAAAAGATTAAACTGACACTTTTCCCCCATTAATTTGTCCTTTTCATTTTTAAAGATATCAGCACAACTTGTGTCAGTGAGTTTCATAAGCTGATTCAGCACTCTGTGAAAGCAGAATACCCTTTTTCCCTGAATAAATGACTTGGATGAAGAGTTGTAAAAAAATCAAATTTGCAGATGACACAATGATTGAAGGGAAACAAACACCCTGGAGGGCAGCATCAGTGCTCAAATATGGAGAGGAATCAGCATTTCAACTGGGACAAACACAGAGTCCTACACTGACTCCCCAAAGTCAAAAGCATGATGTAGGATGGGAGGGATCACAATGTTCAACTATTTCTATCGTGATGTAGGATGAAAGGGCACACTGTTCAACTATTTCTATAAAAAGAATTTGGTTATCTTGGCAGATCATAAACTGAGTATGAACCAAAATTGTGATGCACCCACAACCAAAACAATTGTAATCCTAAAATGCATCAACAGAACTTAGTATTGTGCTTCAGTTTAGAAAGGATTTTGACAGACTAGAATGCCCAGAGGATAAAACCAAGCTAAGGATACAATAAGGAGCTGGAAAAAAAAGGAGTAGTACTAAGTACTAGGTATGTTTAGCCTGGAGAAGAGAAGGCTGTGGGGAAACATGAGAGCCCTCCTTAAGCATCTGAAAGATTGTCATGCAGAGGAAGCCAGAATTCTTCAAAGTCATTTCAGGAATTGAGACAGGAAACAATAAGCTTAAATTACAAAGAAATAAAATTCAGTTAGGAGGAAGAAGGCATGTGGGATATGCTCGCTGCCTTGAGGTATTTGTAAAAATAATAAAGGAATATACAATACTGCATAAAAGTTTTAGTCACCATTGATTTGTTGTTTTAGCAGTGGTATAATGATCGCATACAATTATGTCACAGTCTCCTTATTAGAATATAACCAGAAAATACAGGAAATTTGTATGCAGTATTCAAAAACAGGAAAAAACAGCTTCCACAGGCTAAACTGACAAGTATTTAGTGTGACTTCCCCTTACACTTGAGCAACAGCAGGCACCTGGCTCCTATAAACCTAAATGGAATGGAACCCTAAGTACCATCATTGCTAACACCTGTATGTTGAGTTATGGCAATTGGAGTTTTTTTCTTGGTTAGAGACATTTTGCTACTTATCCAAGCAGCTTCTTCAGTCTGAGAAAAAGTTGGATGGGGACCCCATATATGTCTTCCAGAGTGGCTTACATCCCAAAGACTCTATTCAAATCTTCTGTCCATCTAACCAGCTGAATTAGGTTAAGTGAGAAATACACCACCCTGCCATGACTCAATCTCCAGACAATTCTACCTAGATGAGTGGGAATCTTCATTGTATGAAGACACCTGTATGTGTCCTCCTGTTTCATGCCGAAAGGTCTTAAAGTCTATTACACCAGATTTATGCAACATATGCTTGAGTATTACATACAGTACATACACATGTTGTATGAGTCTAATTCACTGGAAAATTGCTAGTAAGACCAACTTTTAAACATAATCATTCCAGTCAAAATGCCAAAGATCACATACTTTGACAGACATAAAATCATACTTTTGCATCAGCAAAGCTACTCTCACAAAGGAAAATCAACGAACAAATTGGATGTTTAAGTTGTATTCAATCTGTTATAAATAAATTGAGAATCAGGAGAGGTCAAGACAAAAAAAGGACTGGAAGGCCAAGGAAACTTTCCAATTCTGATAAGAAGTTCCTCAGAGTTTCTTCAAGAGACCGGAGGAAGTCCAGCAAGGACCTGGCTCAACATCTGGCAGCTTCATCAGGATGCCAAGTTGGCCCTGCTACAGTCCAAAGAAGCTTGATCAGGAACAGAGTGAAAAGGTTAAGATATGCTACAGCTCACAAAGACTGGACTGCAAATCAGTGGAAAAGTGTATTATGATGAATCCATGTTTGAAATTTTGGGGACCAATCATCAATATTTGAAAAAAAGAGTTGGAGAGAGATGGATGAATGAATGCTTGCAGCCTTCAGTGAAATATGGTAGAGGACCTGTCCTGATTTGGGGCTGTATTTCTTCCAGTGATGTTGGCGATATTGTCCATATTGATGGGATCATGAATGTCGAAAAGTACAGAAAAATGTTGATTCATCATGCTATTCCTTGTGGAAAGTGCCTGACTGGGAACAGTTTTATTTTTCAGCATAACAATCCCAAGCATATTGCTACTGCAATGAAATCATATTTAGTGAGGAAAGCAGCTGATAAAATACCAACAGACATGGATTGGCCTTCACAGAGTCCAGACCTGAATATTACAGAGGTAGTATGGGATCACCCGGACAGAGAAATCAAAGACAACCTAAATCTAAAGAACAACTCTGGGAAGTACTAAAAGAAGCTTGATATAATATACCAAAAAAATTACCTCAGAAAACATCAGGACAGTCTCCCCAAAAGAGTTCAAGATGTGCTTAGAGCCAAGGAAGGTCACACCAAATACAGACTTTTTCCTGAAGAAACCATTTTGTTCTGAAAATTGTGTTTAAATTTTATAAACATATTTCCTGTATTTTCTATTGGAATCTTAATACAGAAACCGAAAATAATTATGGATGGTCATTAAAACTTGGCTAAAACAACAAAGCAGGTGGTGGCCTAAGACTTTTGCACAGTGTTGTAAATAAATAAATACATTTGCAAGAATTATTTAACAATGGAACAGACTGTGTTGAGATATGGCTAGATGGTCATTTTGTCAAGGATGTTATGTAGTGATAGATTCCTGCACTAGGAAGGGTTTAGACTAAATGATCTCAAAGTCCCTTTCAACCTTTTACCTTGTATGATTCTACGAAACCTGTTACCAATTTGTTTCAGTGGGAAACTATAAAGAGTTTCAGTATTATTCAAAATATTTTTGTTAATTTCTCTCTCTGTGTCATTAATAACTTTTAAAACCACCCCTGAAGCCTTTATTTAAATATTGTATACACCACTCCTATTTGTGGCTCTAGGCAACTTATAAATATTCAAAACAATAAAATAAATTTCCTCACAGGCAAGATTCCAATCCCAAGTCATTTTGTAATAATTTCCAGAGAGACAATTATGTTATTCTATTGCAGCAGAACCAAATGGAGTCTTTGGACACTAACATATTTATTAACTTTTATTGTCATTCCTCAATATATATATATTTGAGATATATTATTCCAAATAGTTATACCTTAGATCTGAATTCTGAAAATACATTTGGTTCTGGAAGTTCCATCCTTGAATGCTTTTCTCATGATTCCTTGGGTGGATTTTCCACTTTGTTCTACTACCACTGGGCAATCAATCTGTCTCTGAAATAGGTGATAATTCCTTGAGAAGCTTCTGTACTTTTATCCCATTATTTTTGTTCTTGGGAAAAACTCCAGGTGAATGAAGGCCAACATCAGCTAAAGATCTGGCAGCTGTGACTTCGCATTGTTGTGAAAAGATAATAATTACTGTTTGCACACCATTGGCATTGACAAAATCATCATCAGTCAGTTGTAAAAGGCAGCTTGAATTGTGCTTACATCCTGTGATGATACCTTTAATATTATTAAACAGCAATATCTGCCTATCCCAGGGTCTTGGGAAGGACTCCATAGGTAGCCATAAATGCCAAATCTAAGCACCTGGCTAATTGTGCAACCAACCATAATAATAACCATACAAAATGTGTCATCTGTTAGTCTCAACAGAGGAGAAATAACAAAAACTGAAGGAATCAAGATGCTCTATGGAAATAACATCAAGATTTTCGATGAAGATCACTACAAATATCTGGACATCCTTCAAGCGAACAACATCAAGCACACTGAAGAGAAGAGAAGGTTAAAAGAACCTCATTCATTCTCATGAATAGATCATGAGAGTGAAGAAGATCTAAAGTCCAAACTCAGTAGAAGAAATACCATCAAAGCAATTAATAGCTGGGCAATTCCAATCATTAAATACAGAGCTGGAATAGTGGACTGGATTCAAGCAGAATTAGAAGCCTTAGATAGGAAGATCAGAAAAATAATGACAGTGAATCATACTTTTTATTCATGTTGTGTTGTTGACAGTCCCTACTTATCAAGAAGCATAAGAGGGGTGAAATGTGCAAGTACACCAAACAGCCGATGAAGAAAAAAAGACATCTGAAGAATATCTGAAGGGAAGGGAAGAAGATGTACTGAAGCTAGTACAGTATGAAGGCTTATTGAATACCAAAGAGACCAAACTGGCCTGTAAGAATGACCAAGTGAATAGAAAAGTCATGGCAAGGAAAAATATTACATGGCCAGTACATAAAAAAACTATCAGGCAAAGCAGATGACAAGACCCAGTAATGGCTAAGAGCCAATAAGTTGAAGAAAGAGATGGAGGGACTAAATCTAGTTGCACAAGACCAAGCCTTAAGAACAGATGCACATAAAGACAGCAACAGACAGCAAATGCTGCTTCTGCAAAAAAGCTGAAGAAACAGAAACCTAGTTTAGCTGCTGCAAGAAGATTGCATTGACTGACTATAAACGACATGACATAGTAGCAACAATGGTATATTGAAACATATGCAAAAAATACCATTTGCTTGCAAGCAAGAACAGGTGGGACCACAGATAGACAAAATAACAAAAAATAAAGCTAAAATGCTTTGGGACTTTAGAATTCAAACAGAAAAGCATTTGCCACATAACACCCAGACTTAACAGGTGTTTATAAGACAGACAAAAAAGTCTGGATAATGGACATTGCAATACCTAGAGACAACAGAGTAGAAGTACTGGAGAAAATCACAAAATACAACGATCTGCATATAGAAGCAGAATAACTGTGGCAAAAGAAAGCAAAGATAGTACCAATAGGCACCTTGGGTACAATCCCAAGCATTTGGAGCAGCATCTGGATGACATTGGGCCTATTACTCTCTCTCAGCCTAACCCACCTCACAGAGTTGTTGTGGGGAAAATAGGTTAAGTATTAGGTATGTTCATTGTCTTGAATTACTAATTAAAGTAATAAAGGTAGGATAAAAATCCAATCAATCACCTGAACATCATTGGCATTGACAAAATCTCCATCAGTCAATTGCAAAAGGCAGCTTTACTTGGAACAGCTTACATCCTACACTACTATTTTTAACACTATCAAAGAAGAACATCTCCCTGTCCCAGGTCCTTGGGGAAGAACTTGACAGGTAGATAAAATGTCAAATACAGTCTAAACATTTGGCTGACTGTGCAACTAACTATAATAATTTATAGTTAGTTACTGCCTAACTCTCAGTAACTCTGGGTAGCTCACAATAGGATTTGTCTTTTTTAAAATTTTAAACAGCCTTCCCTAATCTGGGGCCCTTTATGTGTGCTGGACTACAATTCTCATCAGCCCTGGCCAGCATTACTATTGATTATACTGGCTGAAGAATGATGTGAATGAAGGGTATCATAACCTATTGGAGGATATCAAGCTGGAGCCAACTTCCTGCCTACACTAAGAAGAGCAATTAACAGATTCTGCTGTGATGAAAGCAAATCTTATTAATTATGGCCTGCCTTTACAGGATTGTTAACCATTTATTTATTATGTTTTCATCCCACCCTTCCCAAGGAATTTAGGGTAAAAACAATGATTTCCTTTATATTTTATCACTGTGCCTCTGTGACATAGAAATTAATTGTTCTTAATTCTCCCAGTTTGCTTCTTAGCTAAGCAGTGTTCATGTAACACACAAAGCCATAATTACTATTGAACAGCTTTAGAGGCATTCCCACTTTATGCACACCAGATAGCACACCAAATGATGATCAACACTTTTCTAGTCTCCTTCTCTTTTGCAGAATATTCTAATGATAGGTCAGCAATGCATCAGGCAATACTTCCTTTGTTTTTGTTTTTTAATAAAGCCACAGTGGCCTGATCAGATTTGTTTTTGAAAAGTATCCCTCCAATAGAGAATAAAAAACAAACTAAGAACAGCAGAAGTGTTGCTATTAGAGCAATTTCCTTCTGAGGATGGTCCTCACATCATGTCTTTTTTTGGAGGACTAATGGCTGCTTATGTTTATCACCTATCATTAATCTAGATTCAGACAACACACTCAGCTGTGATGAAGATACAATCATTTGTCCAACCATAGGTACAAATTGTAGTTAAGGTATTCCTCTTCTTTAGCCACCTTTTAACTCTGGGTCCATGGCATGATCACAGACCATGCCATGCTTAGCATGCTGCATGATAGATATTTTATATTGTGCTACTATATTAGGATTATCAATATGACAGCTGAAAAACTCTGAATGCTTCAAAGTGCATTGCTACATATATACCATCAAAAGATTCCCTTTAGAGGTAAGCAAAGTTATAGCACAGGGAAAAAGTAATAGAATAAGAGGTTATTATTGAAGAAATTAAATTTAAGAAAAAGGAAAAAAGTGAAATTTAACAATATCTAGTTCACATTCACTTTTCTATCCTTGTTTCCACCATGCTTATACACCATTTCATACATTGCTTTTCAATGAAAGAAAGTGATTTTTTTTTAAACAGTATCATATTAATATTCATTTGAAAGTGCCATGAGAATGTTAAGGGGAAATTTTTTTTTAAAGGACTTTACATTTCATTCAATGATGACTAATGACAACAGAGGAGAATGTAATATAACCTTTACTAGCTTAACAGATTTTGCTAATAAACACTCTTTCCTGCTACTCCTGTCCTTTG